>CAUYON010086234.1:0-13394 GCA_963573935.1 Arctocebus calabarensis | reverse complement strand
GGAATACTATGCAGCCTTAAAGAAAGATGGAGACTTTACCTCTTTTGTGTTTACATGGATGGAGCTGGAACATATTCTTCTTAGCAAAGTATCTCAAGAATGGAAGAAAAAGTATCCAATGTACTCAGTCCTAATATGAATCTGATTTATAGCTTTCATATGAAGGCTAAAACCCAATTATAGCACAAGAATGCAGGGAAAGGGGCAAGGGAGGGGAGTGGAGGGGGGAGGCTGGGTGGAGGAAGGGCAATTAGTGGAAACACACCTACGGTGCATCTTAGCAGGGTACTGGGGAAACTTATTAAAGGTAGAGTATCAATGTCTTTATATAGTGATCAAGAAAATGCCATGAAGGCTATCTGTAACAGTACGATCAAAAGATTTCTGAATGTATATGAATCGTGCCCTATGACTGCACCAATGTACAGAATTATGATTCAATAAGATTATAAAAAAAAAAGTAGAGAAATAGCAAAAAAAAAAAAAAAAAAACCTAATGAAAGAGAAAAGAGGAGGCAAGTGAGAGAATGGAATGAAATCAAGACCTAAACACCAGCTCCCGAAAATGCAAGCAAATTATCAACTTCAGCAGATACCGGCTTGAAGGGACCAGCCCAGTAGCCCCATCAAGAAAAGGAGTGAGGAGGCAAGGCCGTCGGCAACTTTCAGCAGAGTGAACACCACCAACTTCCTCACTCTCCGATTCTGGAGCCTTTTTTGTTTCTTTTCTGGAAGAGAGATTAACGTCACTAAATAATAGAAGACCTACATTCTTGAAAATTTAATGACTGTCCTACATCAAGCAGCTGTCAAATTTCTTTGCTTGTTTTCCTGACAAAGTGTTTCATTCCAAATGTTCACGGGGGATCTTGCCTTCATCAGTCTCAAGTCACAATGAAGGGGAAGGTGAGAGGCAACCCCAGAAAGCAGGAAATCCCAATTTCCTAATTAACCCATTAATTCCAAAGGCCAGATCAGCCCGCCTTTCCCCCCAGCAAGTCCACAGAAAGCACACAGCAGAGAATAAACCAGTTACAGACCGTCTCGGTTTACTATGTTGGAATTATTAGCTAATTCCAAAAAGGCTCTAAGTCTAATGCGTGTCTTTGACTTTTCAGGTCGCTTCATGCCTGTTTGTCACAATTCAAAGAGTAGGACCCTCCACAGTGCCTCACCTCCTACCTGCTGCTTTAGCTCTGCTTCACACCCTCCAATCTCTTTCCATGGGAGGGGGGCCTTCTACTGTCAAGGTTTGGGTGAAAGCCTCCATTCCTTTCCCAATACCAGTCTCCACCTTCTGTCCCATGCACTTGGCCCAGTTCTTCTATACTTTCATACCTCTCTAGGAACAATACCAGAAATAGGCGTTGCCAGAAGTAACCTGAGTTCTGTCCTCTCACACTCTGAGGGCGTCGTGCAGGGAGGGATATAAAAATGCTCCCCTGCTCCCTGTCTTCCTGGTAACCCCATCCAAAGTTGTACCTTTGAGACAAGCCTTTTGTTCTAGTATCATGTCTGCATGGTACCAGAAGCAAGAGAAGGTGAAACTCACATTTCTCCACTGTGCTTGAGAGCTACCCTTGCCCTTGAAACTAATGATTAAGCTTCATTTTTAATTACCGGGGAATTTGAACTAGGCACGCTCTCCAATTTCCTCCCTGCCCTCCCCGCCCCAGTGGTCCTGCCTACAGCAGGGTTGCCCATTAAAGTTCAACTGGACTTCACACAGAGGTGGCTCCTGACGGGCATGCCTCATTCATTGTGCATTTACCTCTTGGTGTCTGCTTTTAGCCAAAGTCCAGTTATGAATAAAGAAGTCAATGTGAGCGAAGAATTCCATCTGCAGAGCAGACAGACATTTGTTTCCTGTCCTTAGTGACTATTAATAGCATTAGCTTCTCCTTGGAGACCGATTTGGGAAATGAGGAGGGGGAGGGGCTATGTGGAAGGAGCAACACATCACGGAACCACGCTCCACACTTTGTCCTCTGCAGGGAACAGAAAAGCTACCACCAACCTTAGTTAAAATTGCCACCAGCTCCCCACACCTCCCAAGGCTGAGCGTCTAGGCTTGGCTTGATTGCTTTAGTTCCTAGCAGTTACCAATTTCTTTTTTTTTTTTTTAATAATTTTATTGAATCATAATTATGTACATTGGTGCAATCACAGGGCATGATTCATATACATTCAGAAATATTTTGATGGTACCGTTACAGATATCCTTCATGGCATTTCCTTGATCACTATATAAAGACATTAATACTCTACCTTTAATAAATTTCGTCAGTACCCTGCTAAGATGCACCGTAGGTGTGTTCCCACTAATTGCCCTCCCTCTACCCATCCTCCCCCCACCCCTCCCCAGTTACCAATTTCTAACATACCATACGTTGTCTCTATCCATGACATTGATTGTTTATTGTCTGCCTCCTCCCACTAGATCGCCACAGTCACAAGGGTAGTGATTTTGGATGCTTTGTTCACTGATACGACTCTAGCAGCCAGAATAGTACGTGGAACATAATAGGTGCTCAGTAAATATTTGTGGAATGATTTAAGGAAAACTAGCAGCTGAAGAAACCTTAGCTTCAATAACCTAAAGAGAATCGCACGTCCCACATGGGCTCGAAGAGTTTGATTATAGCTAGATAGCTTATCTTTTCCCTTCCTTTTTCCCGGTATTCACAGAGAGTGGGGAAAGGGGGCAGGATAGTGACTATACGTGGGCAGATATTTTTAGGCCTTTGCCTTATTGTCAGTTCCCCCAAAAACCAGACCCTGGAAGGATGATTTGAGCGCACGAGGTGGGGGATTCGAGGAAGGCCAGAAGGAGCAGGGGAAGTGAGCCAGGGAAGGGAAGGAAGCCAATACAAGCCACGTTGACACTCGGGGCTCTGTCCTGCTGGGGCCCTTCTGAGAGAGAGCGGAGGACACACCTCATCAAGGGGAGAGGAATCTAGGGTATTTTTCTACCAAACCTCCCCCCTCCTTGACTGAAGGTTACTCAGGGGAAGAGGCAGGGGATTGCTGGGCACGCTTCCGCAGCCCAGAGCGAGCCCTCAGAGAGACTGCGGTGCTGCAGAGAAGAATCCGGAGGTGCAGCTGGGTGTCACTAAGCTGCAGGTGACTGCTGGCCAGACCAAGGGCATAGGGGTGGGCATGGGCAGCGTCTGCTACAGTTCTCCACTCTGTTGCCCTCTGGACCCACTACCCCTGCACAAAGAGGGGTCATTGGTTTTGTTCTTTTTTGGTCGTTACATCAGCCCGTCCCTCATCAGCCTGGTTGCCTGATGTTTAGATTTTTTTCTCTCCTCATCAATAAATGCAATTGAAGTGTTTCCTTTGAGGAAAAAAGAGAGCGAGCAAGCTTAAGAATGGAATCCGACAGTGCTTGGAAAATACAAGAGAAGCAAGCCAGGCTGCGTTCAAATCAAAATAGCATCAAGGAAAAAAATGCCTACAGAAAGTCCCGCTTTTTCTCATTCATTGTTAACACTCTAAAATAAAGCGCTCTATAAATATGAAGCACTGGGAGGTTTGGAGTACATCACCCTACTCAAGTTTAAAACATGACACACATCCTGAGGAGCTGGCTGTAAACTGTGTCATGTACAGAGAATTCTTCTTTTTTGCTTTCACTTTTCACTTGCTTTTAAAATGCAAGGCTTCCTGGCCAAAATAATCTGATCAGGGGAAATGTTTCTTGCCTAGAAATGGCAATAAATGTTTAAAAGGAATTTGAATTTCACCAGGTTTACCAATCTGAATTTGATTTCCTGCAACTGAACTTTTGGCTAAGTTAATTTACTGAGTGAGTTATTTGATTTTCCACTAGAACACACCTTCTTGTCCACTGGCACGCTCACTCTTTTTCTCTCTCACACACATCACACACACACTCACACACTCACAGGGTGAGAGGTGGGAGCACTATCTTTGGCTCCAAACAAGCTCTTAAAACACCCTCTCCAGCACTGCGGGAAATGGAAGCAGTGAGGTGAGATAATAGTGAACACTTACATTGAACACTTACTATGTGCCAGGCACCGTTCTAAGCAGGTTGTTCTTTCTTGGGGGATGTACAGTCCACTCCTAAAATATCTTGGACAGACAGATCTAAGAACTAGTTATATTACCAGTTTTGATTATTTCATAACAGCAGTTGACTTTCTGCCTAAGCCTACTTTCAGCTGCTAGCGGCTGTCATTATATATGAAACTATATTGTTTATGCTCTGAATATGTCCATATGTCAGAAATCACTTAATCCATATGCCCTATGCAGCTGGTTACTCTTCCACTCCCATTTTACAGAGGAGGAAACTAAAAGGCAAAAAGGTTAAATGACTCGCTCAAGGTGACTTAAGAGACAGGAAGAGACAGGATTTGAAACTAGGCGGTTGGGCCCTGAGCCTACTTTCTTAACTAACTAACCTAACACTAGGATGCAGGAGGCCTGACTCTTAGGCCAGTTTCTACCTCTACCCATATGTAACCCTGATGAGGTATGTGCTTCTCTGAGCCTCAACTAAAATCCCAGAGTATTCTTCATAGCTATTGCGAATATACACTTCTCTGATCATATCCAACAGCTGGAAAATGCTAAAAAGTCTTCACCGTGAGCTATTGAATGGCGGCATAATTAAAGAACATGATTAGCCACAGATTGTTCGGAAAAGCTGTTCTAACCCCTATTTTGTAAGCCCTTTGACAGCATTTATGAAGTGCTTACTGCATATTTAGCAGGCATATTTTATATCATTTCCAGGACAAAAACGGTGATATCTTTCATGGCTAGCACAATAGCACCTAACTGGCACTCACTCAAAAAAGGGAGAGGAGACAGAATGAGCAAAATGGAGACAGATTTCTAACTCCACCGGGGTCAGTTCTCATCTTTTTCCATTATTACATTTGGAGCCAGCTTTCAGCGTGTCAGCTAATAAACCAGCAACACTTTCCGAAGTCACTTGTGAATGATTTCTGAGGTGTCGGTAGTTTTTTTTGGCCACCTTGTATTAGTATGAAAAATAGAGGCTGGAATTAAATTTAATCCACTTTAGATCAAATCTAAAAATTCAGGCAACTAAGGACATATGGATGTTTGAACCTAAGCCCGCTGTAAGACATTCATCATCTTTCATTCTCTGATTTAGGCACATAACATAGCAGGCATTTGACCTAATCAAAATGAAAAAGATTCAACTTAAAACTTAAATACTGAACTATCAGTAACCCCAGAAATATGAAGCCTGGAGGTTCCAGATGGCTGGCATCTCCAGAAGGTTGTCTTTATTTTCTTGTGTATCTGAATCTTTTCTTAAATTAAGTCCATGAGGATTTCAATGGATCCATCATAATTCCCTAGGCTCCTAGTTATCTTTCATGAGTTCTGATTACGGTTTATAAAATCTCACAAAGCTATCCATCGAGACACTGGGGAAGTTGATGGAGCCTGGAAGTTTGGGGTGCAGTGTTAAGAGAAGAAACATTGGCTACGCTTACCAGCTGTGGAGGATATTTATGTCAGTTCCATTTGCTCTTCCCACTGGCAGGGGAATTAAGAGGAGGAGGAAAACCAGAGAAGGACGCTGGGTTCAAAAATTCAATCTTGGGCAACTGAGGTCCACCAGATAACCTTTAGGGCATGTTCTTTCTTTCTTCGTTTGTACTCCTGTCTGCGAACTGGGAGGAGAATGAATATACTATTTGTTTTCTTTGAAGATTTGCTTCTTATGAGAGATTTGGAGAATGCATCAAGGCTGGATAAATGCTCATCCCTCAACCTTAAGATGCTGTAAATTGAACAGACCTGGATAGAGTCCATCAAGTCGCCTGTCCTCATCACTGCTCTTTGTGAAAGGGGAAAGCAATCGGGTGTTTATCCTCACCGCGGACAGCGTGCAGATGTGTTTTCTTGATGGCACTCGTGACACGTTTATTTATCCTCTCTGGGGCTTGGAGCCTGTGCTTTTCCCATCTTTGCCAGCTGCACAGAGCAAGGCTGTCGGTGACCCCTGTTTTTTCAAACTAATTCTCTTACTCTGGATTGTTTGTTTTGTCTTTTAAGTAATTTAAGCCACACAAGTAGCCCTTGGGAGAAGGGTTATTTAATCAAGGGAAAGTTGTTTAGAACACCACCCATGAGATCGTCCCAGAGTTCACCCTTTGGCCAGGACGAAGGTGGGGTGATGAGAAAAAATGAGATTTGCTTTCCACCAGTCTTTATGAGAAAAATTCAAGCAACATCAGGAAGGTAGAAAGAGACCAAAACCTATCCACCTCCTTAGCTTTATCAGAGAATGTCTCTAGCAACATAAAGAAGAAACTAGCTTGCAATGGTGCAAGGCTAGATTCTTGTTCACATTCTGTAATATTAAATTATTTGAGGGTAAATATATACACGATTGACTACGCAGTGAGTCTTCGGTCCAACTCTTTCAGGGGGGGCTAAGGATAAGGAGAGAATAGCATACTAGGTGCCCTAAATGCTAGTTAGGGGGCAGCATTTCCTGGATACTCTGGCCAGCGAGAGAACTACTGAACTTCTAATATCCTTCTACCTTTCACTCTGCATACTGCCACAAGGCCGAGACAACCAATTTTAACAGATGCCATCTTTTCTTGCTGCACAATGGATCTGTGGCCTCCTTGTATTGAAATTCCATTGAAGGTGCAGCTCTCTGGAATGCAATGGACCCTAGCTCAAAAGCAGGTGAAGGGGTACAAATAAGACTTTGGGCAGCCCGAGAAAGGAGGCAAGATGAGCCTCAGCCATGAGGGCCTGTCAGATTTCCAAATACACATCCCAGACGTGTCAGATGCCTCAGCCATTTGTGTGCCAACAAACACTGATGGCACGCCTCCCATGGACTGGGGGCACTGCGCTAAGTGCCGCGGTACAACAGCAAACAGCATCGACGTGGTTATCACTCTCGTGGAGCTTACAGTTGAGTGAAGGAAAGTCAAAAGAAAGCAAGGACCTAATCAAAGAAATGAAAAGACTTCTCCATTGCGTGAAGATCAGTGAAGGATATAGACTGATATGGAAAGGTGGGGGTGGGATACTTAAAGATAAGGAGGCGACATCAAACAGAGTTCTGAAGGATGAAGCCACAGAGATAAGAGGACAGGAAACAGCATGTGTAGGCCCTCTGAGGCAAAAAAAAAAAAAAAAAGCTTGCATGTGTTTAAAAACCTGGCGACAGGCCAGAGTGCCAAGGGAGTGCTGGGCCAGGGGATCGTGGCCCAGGGGGGAGCTGGGGAGGTGGGCAGAGCTTTCCAGCCTGTGCAGGGTCTTAGAGGCCCTGGCCAGGAGCTTGGTGGCCATCCTAAGTACAGTGGGAAGGGGGGAAAGAAGAGTGTACAGAGGAGCCTGTCACTGTGCGGCCCGTAAGTTAAAGGATTCAGCTGAGGGTTGTGGGCAGAACAGACTGCAGGGCGGCCAGTGGGGAGGCGACTGCTGTGGCTCAGGGAAGAGGAGGAACTAGAAAGAGATGAAGAGGAGGAGGAGATGGTAGTGAATTCTCCTCTCCCTGTGTCATCACCATCTCTCCTCATGAAGGATGGATGTCGTGTTAAAGCGGACCCTCGTGTCTAGGTCCTAGGAACTGGAGTCATCTGTGCCTCAGTTTCCCCATCTGAGGATGAAACAGCCCTCCCTCATAGGGTTGTTTTAAGATTTGCCTAGAATAGTGCCTGGCACATAGTGCTAAAGAAAAAATAAATGTGTTGGCTATTCTTCTGACATCAGATAATAGTAACTACTCTTTTCTGATCATCGGCTATCCGCTATATGCTTGGTGTAGATTACCTCACTTAGTTTTTACCTGAAATAGTGTGAAAATACGTGGCAAGCCATATGGCTCTCCAACTCACACGCAGGATGAAGGTCCTCTCTGGGGGTCTGCTTTCTACATGGGGACAGCTCACCTAGATGGGACTCTGGAATTGGAAGAGCTACCCACGGACAGTTCTCTCGGGCGTGCCCAGCTGCAAGTTTGTGGCTTACATGTGAGCTGACCAAGATGCCAGGAGGCTGGAGCTGTTCCCATCAGCGTTAGTTACCAGATCGCAGCGCACTGGGGGTCATGCAAAAGGCTTCACTTCCTTACTGGTTGGGAGGATGAACTGCCTGAGTTTAGAATTAGATACAGTGCTAGGGGTACTGACAGCTATATTTAGAAGGACAAGGAAGTGAAGTTAGAAGGGAAAAGATACTTTTACTAGCTGTATTCGCACTTTGAAATCACTATTTGAATCACTCCTGCACTTTTTCATAAACTAGTCCCTTTCACTGTCTCCCCGTCTTTCTTCTTTCTGCTTCTCCCCTCTCTCCCCTTCTCTCTTCAGGTCTTTTCCTCTCTCTCTCTTTCCCTTGTTCTTTCCTTTCCCTATCTCTTTCTCTCTTTTCTCTCTCTCTCCCTCCCTCCCTCGTTTCTTCTCTCTCTCTCTCTTACACACACGCACAAATCCCTAGAAACAACAGCTTCTTTTCTTCACTGGCTGTTCTTGCCCCGGGGCTCAGGGGCATGGGTGATGAGTGGAGGGGAGGTGGAAGCCCAGGAACCCATCCATTTCCTCCTAGACAAAGGGCAAGGGTCAGCTTTGCTTGTTTATTTATTTTTTCCTTCGAAGCTATAGATCATTCTCAAGTGGCTGAGACAGCACGTGACCCCAGTGCAGTCTGTCAGGGATGCAGCCTGTTCGTATGCGTGGGGGACTGAGCCGAGGGGAAAGGAAACCAACTGTCTTTCTCATTTAGGTCATCACAGACACTGACGGGAGTGGGGACAGGGGGCTGGGCATCGCTGCTCCTGACCGGTGTGACTGCAGAGGAATTCCCTTCCAGCTTTACCTTCTGCCTGAACCCCCAACACAGTCGCCACACCCTCATTCTTCCCAGCACCCAGCACACAACTGGTTACTGAGAAAAACGGAGAATCAGACCGCTGTTGGCCCTGATTGGGATGTATCTTTTATAGTTCCTGTAATTATTTTTAAAATAAATGAATTAACTATGAGCCTCACCCTAGAGGCCAAATCTTCAGTTCAGTGTTAAGTAGAATCAAGATGAGAACTATTATTAGCTACAGATCGGAAAAGGCCATTTTGCTTTCATATTCTGGAGCACAGAGAAGGGCTCAGCTTGACAGGCAGATGAATCGTAATAATAATGTAACTCTGAGAGGTGTATCTGGTGCCCACTCAGTGCCCGAGTGGGCCTGGCCACCCCTCAGTGAGTCACAGGGTTAAGTGGGGTGGGCAGAAGCCTGCCCTGAATGGCACGAGGTCAGCCCAATGTCAGGGATGTTCACAGTATATCCCATGGGGCCCTAGAAGGAATCACAAGCTGTGACAGATCAGATAATCAGGTGTGTCAAGTGGCTTTTTAAAGGAAGGAAAAAAAAGTCCTGGAATAAAAAGAAAAAAATGTGAATCGGCCGTGAATCTCAGAGCCCTCACTCACCAAGCAGAGAAGGAAAGAGAAGACGACGACTTCTAAAGTCTCTCTCAGTTCTGTTTCCATAATTCATTCATTTTCTCGTTCACTTACTCACCCACGAATTTACTGAGGAACAACCAGGAAGCAAACCCTGTGCGATGTTCTGGGGATGCTATGAGCAAAGACAAAGACAGAATTTCCCTTCTCCCATAGGTCAAGTCTAGTGGGGACTGGCATGTGCAATATTAAAGAATAACTCACAAAACTGTGAGTTCTAACTAAACTGAGAATGCCAACTACAGTTTTCCTTATATAATAAGGAAAGGGATTCCTAAGGAATCTGCTGTAGCTCAAAAGAGATGTCCAAGGAAAGCTTTCAAATAGAAAGCCCATTAATGCTCGCCATTTGTGAGGACATTCTTGGTTTGAGATACTCCCTTACAAATACGATGGTAGGAAAGTAGGCTTGAGATACGTTCAATCACATAACCGTGCCTAGTATGCAATGGGGGTACACGTGCGGAGTCTGTGTGTGGTGTATATACATGAACATGAGCAGAATGTATGAGGCATTTCCTACATGTGGATGCTGTGTGGATAATGACTATGTAGAAAAGCCACGTGGCCTTTTTAGTCCTTCCTCAAAGGTTTTCGATGCTTTCTTTGGGCCTCCCGCTATAGACATCAGCCCTTTCCTAAAGGATCGTTGCAAGGCTGATGTGAGGGCATGAGGCACTAGCTTGTGAACTAGCTAGCCCCCCATCCTGTGGTCAGGGGAACATGGCTTCACTGTTCTTTATTTGAAATCAAACTCTAATAGATTGTTAAAAACTGCAAAGCTGGCATCAGATGTGTATCAGTTATCTACTGCTGTATAACAAACCATCCTGAAATTCAGCTAGGGATTTAACTATAATCTATTATTTCTCAGAATTATGTACAGTCACTGGGTGGGTTTTCTGTTGCTTGCATGTAGGCTTAGTCATTTGACTGGATTTAGCAGGAGGGTCAGCAGACTGGAGGGTGAGAGGTGCAGGCTGGTAGTAGAGTGCCTTGGCTCTCCTCTACACGGACAGTCACCCGCCAGTAAGCCACCCCAGCTTCCTTATACTGCGGTCTCGAGTGACAGGCCAAGGGACACAAGGCAGATGATACAAAGCCTTAAAGGCCTAGGCTCTGAAACTTGGACAGACACCACCACTTCTGCCACATTCTGCTGAGAGCAAGTCACAGTGTCAGCCTAGATTCAATGGGGTGGAGAAATAGACGCCACCTTTTAATGGGAATTGCTCCAAACAATTTGTAGCTAGATGACATTTACCGCAAGATGAACAGGAAATCTTGAGGAGAATTTTGCAACGCAGTTAGTTTGTGGTACAAGGCTCTGCATGGAAAACACGGGGCTCACCTTAGAAATGTGACTGAGAAGGGACATGAGCCCAAACAAACATTTCCACATTCGAGACCTGGGGAGATGTGGAAGGTGCTCAGAACATGTCTGAAAGGGACTGCGTCTTTACATTAAGCCTACAAAATCGCTGATATTTGACTGTTTGGGCCACAAAAAAATATGGCAATTTCATATGCTCTCATCTAACACATGCTAAAAAAGAAACATCTGATTTAGAGCTGCTAGAGAACAGAGTTTCCCAGCAAGACAAATATCCTGGTTGGCATTTGAACATTGCCAGTTCTACTGGGCACACCACACACCGAATCATTCCTCTCAAACCTTGGTACGTGATTCTGAAGCCATATAAGGTCATCAATCGAAACCCCAAATTCCATAGTACAGTACAGAAAATTCTGGATACTAGGACCCTCCAGGCCTCTATCTAGTCCAGGGTTCTCAATCAGAAGTGATTGTGCCCCTCAGGGGACACTTGGCAATGTCGGGAAACATTTTTGGCTGTCACCACTAGGGAAAGGTGCAAACTGGCATGCAGTTAGGTACAGGCCAGGCGTGCTGCGGGGCACAGGACAGTCCCCACAACAGAGAATCCGCTGTCTCTAAATGTCATGGAAAACCCGGGGGGGGGGTGGCAGGGGATGGGAGGCCAG
Organism: Arctocebus calabarensis; assembly: GCA_963573935.1. Lineage (NCBI taxonomy): Eukaryota > Metazoa > Chordata > Mammalia > Primates > Lorisidae > Arctocebus > Arctocebus calabarensis. Next base: position 1,889 of record CAUYON010086234.1, on the reverse strand, counting down.
TCCCATATCCGAACCTCCACAGTCTCATCTTAAGCAGGAAACAGCACAATTGTCTTTGAGTTCTGTCGGCTTCCAAAATTTTACTCCTCACGTGTCTGTGATGTCATTGTGTTTCTCGGAATTTTCTGATTATTTAAATTTTGCATGAATCTGATGCAGGGGAGACGGTATGAACCTACATGGCCAGGTCATATGGGTTAATGTACCTGGATTAGATTCGCTTGAGAACAGCCACGGTGAGAAATCACTGAATCTGGAAAAACAAAACCATGCCAAACTGTGTCTGAATACGCACACCACTGCCCAGCCCTGTAAATGTGACTCACACCTACACACTGCCAGGCTCCTGTCCCCGCCTTGCATACCTCTCCCCTTCCACCCTACCACATGCACTCGCCACCCACGGAAACCGCATCCAGCCCTACCTTCTTGGCTTCCTGGTCAACCTCTCATCACCCACCAATCTCAGAGAATGACAAAAATCTTCTTGCGTGACTGATCGACCCTATGAGGCTTTTGTGGTTAAGATATAAAGTTCCCGAAAAAAACCTTTCCAAATCTGAACAGGGATTGCAGTGACATCAAAGCTTTTCCTCTTCAGCGCCTTTTATCTTTTGTAGCCTCTGGCACTCTCCCCACCAGTGTCAAGTCAATTAATTGAAAAGTCATTAGAAAGGCCCTCTGCTGTGAAGGCTCACCTCAGTAGCTCCAGATCTGGGTCCCTGGAGAAAGATCCATGGCCTCACATTATTGATGCTTCTCCTACCTCCACTCCCTTCTGCTCTCAACTGAGGCTGCTTGCGGGAGACGTTGGTGAGCTGAAGGAAATCTGCTCAGTTCACCTAATATCCAGGCATTGAGGCCGACCCTGACCTAGCACCTATCATAGGACACCATCTCTCCTTATTTCCCTATTTGGCTGTGGCAGCTGGACATGGCTAGTTTGACCAAAAAGGTCAAGTTCATGACATCAAACCTTTTCTCTGTCAGTTTCTTCTGCATTGCAGATGTTCATCCTATGGCCTCAGACATGGAACCTCTACTCATGCCCCTTAGAAAGTGCATGCCACAGTTGTGAGGGGTCCCTAGCAAGGGCAGCACAGGCACAAACCACGGCACAGAGGCAGCTGAAGGGGCCTGCTTTCGTGCACAATGGATTGATCTGCTAGCACCCCATTTCAACATTTTCTAACTGAAGTCCTAGAGAAAAGGCTTCAACTGTTTCTCCATAGCCCAGGTAGAATTCTAAGGATTTAGGTATGTATTTTCCAAATATGTAGGAGCTTGGGAGTCTAATCAAAGTTATTAAAATCTGGAATCTTGTACTTGAATTTTAAATTTAGGTATAATTTTCTCATTGAAATGTACAAATTTTCAAATGTACAATATAATTAATTTTGGCAAACACATATACCTTGGATCCTACACCATTGTCTGATTTTTACAAAGGTCTCTTTCCTTAAAATTTTTAAGTTCTTATTCCATAGCTTCCATTATATTTTATTAAAGAGTAGAAATATTTACTGAGACCATACCTCGGAGAAAGTCCCCTTCCCCAACCATCTGCATACACATCCCTCTGTGATTGTAGCAGCCACCATTAGTGCCCTCCAGATATCCTTGTACCTCTCACCTCAGGCCATGCTCCTGATTTCCAGAGGTCCCTATCTGCACCTCTGTGCCTGGCTTTTGTTCAGACCTTAGGAAGGCTATTTTGCCCTTGGACTTGATCAGAAATTCTGTGCAATTAAATTTCCTGGTTTCCCAGAGCAATTAAAAGTTATGTTTACCCTATCCTATAGTCTAGTAAGTGTGCAATAGCGTTATGTCTAAAAAAAAGTATATAGGCTAATTTTTAAAGACACTGTATTGCTAAAAAATGTTAATGA
>CAUYON010086230.1:0-20064 GCA_963573935.1 Arctocebus calabarensis | reverse complement strand
TATGCCTGGCAGGAGGGTGCCGCGGCACAGGGGAAGGAGGTCCGGTTTTTAGAGGGTCTCTCCCGTGGGGTAGAGTGGGAGGACAGCCGAACTCTGCTCGCTTGTTTGTATGGAGGTATGGCGTATACTGCGAGCTGTTCTTTTGGGGGAGGGGACTCCCGTCTGCTTGGTGATGTGCTCTGTACCTTTTATTTGTATCCTTGGGGTCACAGATCGCTCTAATAGGGTTGATGTGCATTCCTCGACCTTGTCTCTTGGCTCAGCTCCAAACCGTTGGCTTTCTTGCGAAATTTCTGTCCTTTAACTCTCCTTCTGGACAGGAGTGTCTGCAGAAAGCTGGCTACAGATCGCCATCTTGGCTCCTCCCCCAAGCCATTGAGATTTTGAGATCAACTTGTTATTGTTGTATAGCCAAGCCTTTCCTGACAATGCTTCCCAGTCAGTTCAAGTCCTCCAAGAAGCAGACACCCTCACGGGCTCTGAAGTGATGCTCTTAGGAGGAACTTCTCCAGGGCGGGGATAAATAACCATCCCTCTTCTATGAGATCCTGTTTCCTTCTCATAAAGCATTTTTTGTTCCATTCTCCTGGAATTTCTAAATGTGTACTTCTTGGATTTCGCAAATGGGAAGACCCTCAGAGAGAACCATCCCAGGAACCACACTGCAGAAGGAGGGGCCTGGGCACAGCAAGGTACAAAGACTGGAATCGTCCTGGCTCTGCCCCCTTCACTCCAAGAACAGGCTTTGTAGGTGCACGGGCGGTGAGAGACCCCAGGAGCCAACTTCTCCGGGCCTCAGGCCATTTCCCTCCTCTTATCTTTGATAACGAATAATCTTATCATTCAGCCTAAGATTATTTCGTTTCCATGACTTTGTTTGAGTATGAAGATTCCCATTGCTGTTGAGTTCAACTTTTATTCCATGGTGGTCCGAGAAGATACAAGGAATAATTTGTACTCTTTTAAATTTGCTGAGGTTAGATTTGTGTCCTAGGCTATGATCTATTTTGGAGGATAACCTATCGTCTGATGAGAAGAATGCATATTCTGTTTTATTAGGGTGAAATGTTCTGTAGAGGTCAGGTTTGACCTCTGTAGTGGTCATTTGTTCTAGAGTCAGGTTTAAGTGTAATATTTCATTGTGTAGTTTCTTCTTGGAAGATCTATCCCACTGTCATAGGGGTGTTAAAATCTCCAACTATTATAGTGCAGGAAGATACCAAGTTGTTCATATCCATTAGGGTCTGCTTTACGAATTGAGGAACATTCTGGTAAGGTGCATAAATGTTAATTATCAAAATCTCTTCATGTTTGGTGTTTCCCTTGACAAATATGTAGTGACCTTCCTTATCTTTCTTTATCTTTGTTGGTTTAAAGCCAATTGTATCTGCTACTAAAATTGGAACCCCTTTTTTTTCTGGTTTCTATTTGCCTGTATTATACAAGTCCATCCCTTCACCCTGAGTCTATTTTTATCCTTTAAGATAATATGAGATTCTTCTATACAGCAGATATCCTATCTGAGTTCATGTATCTAGTCATCCAGCCTGTGTCTCTTTAGAGGACAGTTTAAACCATTGACATTAATTGAGAGAATTGATTACATAATTGAAATCATAAGTCTGGTTGTGTTTTGGGTGTCATGATTTTCAGATGCCCAGTGGACATTTTTAATCCTTTCACCACTGTGGAAGTTGGGTTTTATTCAAAAATTTCTGGGTGACTTTACTTTGGAGGTAGAGCATGGGGCTGGTCATTGAGGAGGATGGGTCTGAGAATAATCTGGAGAGCTGGTTTAGTTATGGCAAATTTCTTCAACATGCCTGTCTTTAAAGTATTTGATTTCTGGCTTGGCGCTTGTGGCTCAATGGGCTAAGGCGCCAGCCACGTACACTTGAGCTGGCAGGTTCAAATCCAGCCCGGGCCCACCAAACAATGATGGCTGCAACCAAAAAAAAAAATTGGCCAGGCATTGTGGCAGGTGCCTGTAGTCCCAGCTACTTGGGAGGCAGAGGCAGAAGATTCACTTGAGCCCAGGAATTGGAGGTTGCTGTGAGCTGAGATGCCATGGCACCCTATCCAGAGTGACAGCTTGAGGCTCTGTCTCCAAATAAATAAATAAATAAATAAAGTATTTGATTGCTCCATCACAAATGAAACTCAGTTTAGCTGGATACAGGAGCCTAGGCTGGAAGTTGTTTTGTTTTAGGAGATTGAAGGTTGATGACCATCTTCTTCTGGCTTGAAATGTTTCAGATGAGAGATGTGTAGTCATTCTGATACTTCTCCCTTTGTAGGTGAGGCTTATCTTACGTCTGGCTGCTTACAGAATTTTCTCCTTTGTCTTAACTTTGGCAAAGTTAATCACAATGTGTGTCGGACATGCCTAGCTGGATTGAGTCTTGCTGGGGTTCTGAAACTGTCTACTATCTGAAGTTCTATATTATCTTGCAATGCTTGGGAAATTCTCCTCCAAAATCTCTTGGAGTAGAGTATCTGTACCTTTGGGAGCATCCACTTATCCTTCAGGAATTCCTATGAGACTAATGTTTGATCTTTTGGAGTGAGAGTTCCCACAACTCTCTCAGGTTTTGCTTTCCATTTATGTGCCTCTTTGAGTGTTTGGGAACATTCAAATCTTTGTCTTCAGTTTCAGAGATCATTTCTTCTGCCTGGTCAACTCTATTACTGAGGGATTCTACTGTATTTTGAAGCTCCTCAACTAGCTTTTTCCTTTCCTTGAGCTCTGCTCTCTTTTCTCCTTATATCCATATCTTTGGTGACTTGGGCTTTGAATTCATTAATTTCTTGAGACAACTTTAGAATTATTCTTTGGAATTCAATTTCTATCTTGTATTCCATTCTATCTGTCTTATTTGCAATCCATACTCTGAATTTGATTTCTGACATTGCTGCCATTTGTCTATGCATGGCATCTTCAGTTGTATCTCCTTTGTCATTTCTTAGGTGAGTTGATCTACTCTGGTCATTCATGATGCCAGAGTTCTACTGTTGGGTCTGCACCATGTTTATTTTCCACCATCTTGTTATAATCACTGGTATGGTGAGATTGAATTGGGGTTCCCAGGTAGTAGAGAAAATCAGCCTCTTACCAAAGCGCTAGGCTTTGTAATTGTGGCTTATCTCCTACAACCTTACAAAGGCCCCTTTCAGAGTTTTGGGCAGAGACTCTGAGGACCTACTTGGTGAGATTGCACAAGTTAGCTCTGTTTTGCTATCAGCCAACCTCTACTGTATCCTAAGAAACCACAGTATTAAGTTTAAATCTCAATTGTGAAGAGATACAAACAGCTGTTGCACCCAGGCCCCACCCTTTAGTTCTTTTCCACTACAGTACTTCAAAGGTCAACCTCAGAATGTCCCCAAGCGGACAGTCCCAGACATGGATTCCAATTAAATTGTCTCAGGCATTGCAAACCCTGCTCAACAGAGAGGGACTCAAGGGTCTCCAACTGGAGCTAGGGATCCACACTCCCACCCACCAGACTCAGTCCACACTGTTGTCCACTTCTCTGCTCACAGACCCAGTTGGAGCCGGGGCCATGCCCCCACCCACTGGTCTCAGTCCACATCCAGCTAGCCTCTGCTTGCCAGACCAGTTGGAGTCAGGGGACCACGCCCCCACCTGCCAGTCTCAGTCCACTGCCTGGCAACAGAGCCTCGGTTTGCAGGCTCTGTTAGAGTCAAGGCATGGCACTCCGCCCACAGGTCTAAGTCCTCGCCTGGTAAGGCTCTGTTCACCATCCCCTCTGGAGACAGGGGACCCTCAGGTCTTGGTTCACCCAGTAAGCCACTGCTCGAGGGTTCTGTTGGTATCAGGGGATCACACTCTTGTTCTCAGGGCTCAGTGCATGCCTAGCAAGCCTCTGCTCGTAGGCCAAGCAGGGACTGGGTACCAGCCCTGTCTGCCAAACTGGCAACCATTTTCCCACTGTGGATGCCATCAGAGCCAGGGGTTCTGCACCCCATCCCACCAGACACAGCCCAAACCGAGGGTCAACACCACCATCAGCTGGGCATAGTCACAACCAGGGTACTGCTCCTTCTCCTGCTGAGTGTCCCTTTCTTCCCATACCCTCTTTCTTCCCCTTGAGTCACAGATTCCATCCTGATGGTTGGCAGTCCACACTATGCCCAGATCTCTCAGGATAAGACAACACACTCTGTGCTCTGCAGGGGGCAGAACTTCAGACCGCCATGCAAGGGGGAAAGGGTGGACTGGGAGTTTGGACTTGTGGGGGTAAAAATCTGTTCAATTTTATGTCTGGCAGGATGGTGTCTAGGTTCGTAAGTGAGACCTCCCTGGAGAAAGAGACTTGGAGTTTAGGGGCTCTCTCAAGTGAGGTAAAATGAGAGGTCTTTTGTTCCCTGCTCATTTGCAGATTGCCTGCAGTAGGCCTCCTGCTTTGGGGAGGGGTCTCCTGTCCTCTAGTCAATAGGCTTTATACGTGTTATTTGTTTTCTTGAATGCTCTTCCTTGGAGTTGCAGCTTGCCCAACTTCTTTCGTGGCTCAGCTCCCTACCTTTGGCTTCACAGAGTCCGATTCTGTCCAGGAGCCTCTTCCAAGGGTTGCTACCAGTCGGCCATCTTCCCAGAATTCCTCCAAGAGTGAAGTTCTTGAGGGACCCATTCCATAGTGAGGACACTTTGCTCCAATAATAATGAAAACAAGAACAAGAAACAACAAATTTTTATTGCCTATAGTCCCAGGTACTCAGGAGGCTGAGGCAAGAGGACAGCTTGAGGCTAGGAGGAGTTCAAGGCTACAGAGTGTCATAATTGTACCTGTGAATAATCATTGCCCTCCAGCCTGAGCAACATAGCAAGACCCTATATTTAAAAAAAAAAATCTGCACTGAGTACTTGCTATGTTTCAAACATTACTTCTGATTACTTTGTTCATAATAAATCATTTAATGCTCAAATAAAATCTATGGAAAGGAGCAATTTTCACCTGTATGTTAAAGAGGAGGAAACTGAGTAGAATGACCCAACCAGCCCAGTTTGCCAGGGTATGTGAGGTTTGGAATGCAGGACTTTCAGTGCTAAAATTGGAAAGTTCAGCCCACACTGGGATGAATATCCCCTTCCCCTAAGGCACACAGGGATTAAGTAAATGTCCCCAGGTTAATGAGTGGCCAGGCCAGGATTATGAACTCAGGATCTCTACAATAGGCATAGAGGCAAAGATGAACCCATGGAGGTAACAAATTCACCAGGTCATAGAGTAGCCTGTTTGCTCCACTTTCCCTGTACAGTCTGGCATAAGTCACTCCTCAAATGATACTTCCATATCCTAGTTATAGTGCTGCCTATAACCAGCTGCCTTGACTTTGGACAGTTCGTTTAACATCTCTGGGCCTCAGCTATTTTTATCTTCAGATGAAGGGGTCAACCTAAATGAAGAACAGCAAATAAATGTGCTCCTTTGCCTACAACAGAAATAATTGATGAGGCCACCCTTTCCTGCTCCCCCTGAACTTGGGCCTCAGAATCCTTCTTACCTCTGCACACTGGGCAATCACAATCCACTTGTAGGAGCTGACACTTGACACAGTCTCAAACACCAGCAGCAGACCTTCATAGTCTGTTAGGGCTAAAACAGCTTCCTGAAATTATTCTAATTTCTTAGGATATGAAGACTAACTTAGGTTACTCAGACTAACATCCACTGATAGGAAGTAGACAAATGGCAAAAGCAACTGCAATGGCAGAGACAGTCCCCAAAGTCTGGGCAGTCACTTGTGTCCAACCAAGTACATCTCACAAGGTGAATGAGAGTAGGGTCTCAAAATCTAGGCTCATCACTTACTAGCTGTATAATCTTGAGCATGTAACTTAACCTGTTTTTCTCAATTTGCTCAATTACAAAATGCAAGATTATAATAGTACCTATCTGATAGGACTGTTGTGAAGATTCAGTGAGTTATTACGTGTAAAATACTCAGCACACAGTAAGTGCTATATAGGAAGTATTGTTAGGACTCTCAACACCACCTCTGAAGTAGATATTTAATAGCTGAGGAAACTGAGGCTTAGAGAAACTAAGCTGCTCAAGGTTTCACCATGCTAGTTAAGCACAGAAGCCAGATTCAAATCCTGATTCCCAGGCATTTGTTTGCAGTCATAATGCCACACTGCACCTCAGTAAGCACTCAGATATTTATTAAAAGAATCAGAGGTAAAATATAAAGGTGATTTTTGGTCACCTGCAGGGACTTGCTAACCTGTAGCATACTCCTGCCTTCAATATCTGTCTGTCCCTCCGGGCACTGATCCATAACATTGGCATATAGGGAGCTGATACCAACAGACGCAAGCATCAGCCTATAGAAAAACAGAACATGCTGAGTCTCCACCTACTGAAAAACGAGACAAATCATTACGATTCTGGTTAATGGTCTTTCCATATCAGTAAAGTAAATGTTCTTCTATAGATATCTATCTTTCTGGGAATTGAGCAAGCACAGATTGCAGAAAATGAGTAAAGGGATTAAGCATCTAGATCCCTTATCTACATTCTCCCCTGGGGAACCTCCTAAATATATCCTTTTGTCTTAATAATCAGTTATTACAAAAATATCTATTCTGAACACCTGATGTATTCCTTACTATGATATTATAACCAGAGAGTATAAAATGACACTCATGTTTTCTAGGTCATTCCATCTAGTACCTTCTTTTTAAAGGCAGGAGTGGTGCTTAGTCTCACCAAGAACAGGGCTTGGAGAGCCTGTAACCATAGTGAACAGGACCAGAAATTGGTTTCATTCCTGCCTCTGCTCAAAGACTGCAACCCCCAGGTTTGGTTGTTAAGCAGGTCACCGATTGGAACTGAGCAGACAGTTTGAAGCAGGTGACATGGAACTGGTGTATTCTTCCGTGACAGCACCTCCACAGGAGGACATGACATGAAAAGGCCCACTGCCATCAAAGAGCACCAAAGTGCACAATGTTCAGCCGGCTCCTATCCACATTTTTAGAAACCAGTTCAATGGCCCCTACTCCATGGATGAGAAAGGCAGGGAGGAAGAAAGTGAAGTAAGAATACACAGATCCAAGTTTTCCTATGAAGGCCTTTGGGTTGCTTATTGCTTAAAGTAGTTTCCACCAAGACCCATTAACCCTTTCCATTCTCTGTGGTTCCTTCCTTTTCAGGGGGCTTATAGTCATGCAGCACCAACGGAAAGCAACCTCTTGGCTGGTCACCATGACTCTCTCGGCTATATTGTCAAAGGAGAAACCCACAGTTGTCCACAGGGGAAAGTGGCCTAGCAAACTGTTTTCACTTCTAGTATTTGCTCTAGGAGCATGTGAATGTAAGAGATGAAAGAAAGTAGGTAAAGAAAAAAACACCTCCCAAGGAAGCACCGAAGAAAGGTGGAAATGCTGAGTGTAATTTTAACGAAGTAGGGAGGGAAGGGACTGCAGAGAGTAGTGGTTATGGGAAATTGGGCTTGGAATCTGAAAGATCCAGATTCTATCACTCACTGTGTGACCCTGGAAAAGTTACAGATCCACCACCTCCTACAACTCCAGGTGTCAGTTTCCTTCTTTGAAACCTGGTTGAGAGCAAGTGTCCTCTCTTTAGAGGTATTCTGAGGCTTAAAGGGGAACCCAAGTGGAACACACAGCACCTGGAACGTGAGCTGTTATTATTAACCAGTTTGCCTTCTTTGCACATCACTTTCCACTAATGTCATTTGCCAAATAACAGAGTATTTATTATGTACCAAGCACAGTGTGGAGCTCTGGGTTTCAAAGAATTAAGTCAAGACTCGGATTAATTCTTCTAATACACCAGCCTTAAATTTGAGAGTTTTATCAGTACTCTTTTCAAAGATTATTGCAAGGACTAATTGAGAAGATGCCTCTCATGCAGGGTTTAACACAGAGCCTGGCATACACAAAGTATTAAGTACTCTATGACATCAAGGGCAAGCCCCATTTTTCCCAGTACTACATGACAAATAGGAAGGTGAAAGCATTGACCGGAATCTGTTTTTTCCTGTGCCCATTTAGCCACATCCTTTGCTGCTACCTCTTAACTCCCTGCTCAGTCTCTAGCCTATACCAGGTACCTGGTTCTAGAACAACGATGAAAGGACCCAGCAGGTCAAGAGCTCGAAGATTAAGGTCATTAAAATAGAGACAACTAGTTAGTAGTAACTGGAAGGAAGTGTAAGGGGCTTGTGGGATCTAGTAATGTTATTTCTTGACCTGGATGCGCTCACTCTCAGAAATTTCAACAATTAAAATTGGTGCTCTTTTCTGTATGAATTTTATGTTACAATAAAACATTTTTTTAAATAGGAACTGTCTCTCTTCATTATTTAAAGCAGTCCTTCCCAATGGTATGCCACAACTGAGTCACAGTCATGCCAGGTCAGGCACCTGTGGCAGCAAGCAGCTTTGTCAGTTGATCTCAGGGAACATACACATACCATCATTTGTTGCTTAAGATTGCACTGATCTCACGTTTCAAGAGCAACATCTTCCTTAATCATGTACTAATTGAACAATATCCTCTATCATGCATTTACTTCAAGGTTTTTCTCCACCTAAGGTCAATTTTATTTACTCAATTTTTAAATTATTTTTATCAGGAATGCCTATAGCTCAGTGTTCAGGGCACCGGCCACATACACGGAGGCTGGCATGTTCGAACCCAGGCCGGGCTGGCTAAAACAATAACTGCAACCCCTCCTCCCAAAAAATTGCTGGGCACTGGGGCAGATGCCTATAGTCCCAACTACTTGGGAGGCTGAGGCAAGAGAATAGCTTAAGCCCAAGAGTTTGAGGTTGCTGTGAGCTGTGACGCTATAGCACTTTACCAAGGGTAATAAAGTGAGACTCTGTCTCAAAAAAAAAATAAGTAATAAATTACTTTTATCATCTCCAACAAGAAGGGAGTACACAACATGTAAGGGTCAACAGCTCAAGACTAGGCCAGATGTGGTGGCTCATGTTGGGAAGAAATCCTCATGACCATGACCAGAGTACAGCCAGTTGGGGAGAGAGCAGGTGAAAGCAGGCCAGAGACCAAATAGAATGACCACCGCAACCCCCTCCCACATCCCTGTAAATCCTCAGGATCCTTACAAGAATATACCCATCTCGGGAGGATAGCTAGTGATGGAAAGCAGGTCAGAGCCCAACGGCATGGTTACGGCAACCCCCACCCCACACTCTTGGAATCCCTCAAGGCCAGTGTTCCTGGGAAACATTAGAAATCTACCCTGGCTCTGGACAACACTAGAGATAAGGCCCTGGTGTAAGATTAACACCTTGGCGAAAGGGAGTAACTGTAAGGTCAGTCCCCAACATAGCATCATTTGCTCTGCAGAAGAAAGATGATGCCTCTCCCTCATTCCAACTACACTAATAAAAGCCTCTTGAAACTGTGTAAGAGTGAGCGGACTCCTGGTCAGACTCCACTCTGCACTTTCTCTCCTCTAATGAATCCCTGGTCTGGCCTGTTCTCCTTTTTACATTTTCCCCCCAAAACCCCAACTCTGTTCTGGCACCTCTCAGCTCACACTTGTAATACCTGTAATTCTGGCACTTTTGGATGCCTTCTTTTGAGGCCAGGAGTTCAAGACCAACCTGGGCAACATAGTAAGAATCCACCTCTACAAAGAAACCAAACAAAAATTAGCCAGGTGTGGTAGTGCACACTTTACTTGGGAGGCTGAGGCAGAAGGTTCTTTCGAGCCCAGTAGCCTAAACCTGCAGTGAGCTATGATGACACCACTAACTGCATTCCTGACCTACGTGACAGAGCAAGATCCTATCTCTACTAAAAAAAAAAAAAAAGCACTCTATACTTCTCTTTATAAAATTGAGTGTGAGCCTTTCTGACACCACTCTACGACTTACTCTTCACTGGTAACAAATATATGTCTAGAATCCCTTCTTCTTCTGCCTTAATTTCCTTTCCCCAAATCAATGGATTAACAACCTAAAAAAATTTTTCAATCATTTCAAATCAATGATGAAATACAGGCTACATGCTGGTTTTCTCTTTGAAAGTTTATTGTTATTAAAAAGAAAAACCTATACTTTTTACATTTTACATTCACCTCTCAGAACATTTAATGGTACCAGTTAATGATGTTATATAAAAAGCCCACCAGCTGTTTGAAATGTCTGCAAATTTACCATATTCTGGTATTAAAGTGGTTTTAACTCTTTGGAAAAATTGGCGTAACATTTAAGTATTGAGACTTTAAATTCTCAGATGAGAAAAAAATTTAAATCAAGAGAAATTTAGTAAAAATTCAAGGCTAAAAGGAAATATTAAAACAAAACCAAAAATATCTTAAAAAATAGGATTCCCCCACCCTCAAGAATTAAGAAAAAAAAATGCCATCAAACCCTTCCCCGTATTTCTTTTAGAAAAGCCACTCAGTCCTGAACATGGGGTCTCGTACACAAATACAGGTGGCCTGATTTGCAGATCAACCTCCAGGATCTTATGCTGGCTTCAGTTTCTTTAAAAGGAAGTATTAAGTTAGGTAGTCAGATATTCATAAATACTGTATCCAAATGAACGAGAACATCTTGGCTTTGGTATGGTTACAGAAATCTATCTGAAAACTGTCTAAGAGGGAATTGTCTTGGAGAGAAAGGGGGGGGTGCACACAAAAAACCCCCAGAGGCTAAATAAATAATGGGATACATCCACTAAAAATACTGTACATAATACTTGAGGCAGATGCCTCTAACAAAATACATACAGCTTGATTTACACCACAGCCTCTGAAATCTGGACCAAGCCTTTATCAAAGTATCACTTGCAGGAAATAGCTTAAACTTGGAAATTCATGGGGTGCCCTGGGGTCTAGTCAGAGACAAAGACCTTCTGGAATAAGAATCATCACCTAAAAGGCCAGCCTCCTCCTCTAGGAACCTCAAAGCCCAGTCTTCTCGCTTCAGGCTGAGGCAGAAGGTTCTTTCAAGCCCGGTAGCCTAAAGCTGCAGTGAGCTATGACCACACCACTAACTGCATTCCTGACCTACAGGGATTCAGCTACAGCTTCAGTTAGGCTTCTGTCCATCACAGGTGAGAGGATTCCTTCTGCCCCTGGCTACAGCAGAGGCCTGTCAGAAAGGTTCAAATACTGAGTTTCAAGCTCTGGAGTAACTAAATAAAAAATTAATTCTTCTGGGAAAAGGAACATAATTTACTATGCTGGTTCCTGAGTCTACTTCAAATTTTCCCCAATTTCCACAAGGCCATGATTAAGGGTTGTGAGGACACTGAGCAGAAGGCAGTGGTGGGTGGGGTCAAGACCATGCCTAGGCACAGCCTCAAATACCCTCAAAAGTGATAGAGAGAAGCCAAAAGTGCCCACACCCTGGTCTTCAAATAAATAGTTACTTCACAAAAGCACAAATGTGCCACCAGACAAGGTGAGAAAAAAGGCAACTTGTCCCCTGCTTCGAGGTGGAACCCCCACTGGTTACCAATACAATCCTTTACAATAAAAACAAACTTTGGTATACTATTAGGATAAGGAAGATGATCCTTAAAAAATAAATAAAAGAAAGAAACCACCTTCCCATGGTAAAACATACTAAATACATATATGTAAATAAGTTTCCATTTCAGGGTGCTAGATGACAACTATTAGCTGTCTGGCATGCGATGTTATACACATCACAGTGACAATTCAAGCTACAGAAGTCCTCCCTCACCCCTCACAGCAAAGGCCATAAAGGACAAAGGTGAAGCCGTGTGTCCTGCCGGCATGGTTCAGTGCAGCAAACATCAAAATAAAGGGGGTGGGGGGATGAGGGCAAAAAAGAAACACAGAACGTCCAGGCAACTTTTGATAACAACATTATTTATCCTGTTTTCTAAATAAGACTCCAACACCAGAAAGGGAAAAAAAGGAGAAAAAGAAAAGGGATTTTTAAATTAAAACAAAAATCTATTTGTACAAGTCTTTACTCTGAGTCAGTAAGGTCTGGTCTCTGTGGAAGCCAGAGCTTGGTAGAAGGTGATTTACTTGTCTTTTGTGGCACCCCAACTTGCTTTGGGGTGTGTACCTTAAGAGACAACAGGGGAGACTCGCTTGAGACCAAGGGAATTACAAAGATTTCCTAGGATGTGTAAGGTCAACTGATTGCCCATAGAGATGTCAACAGTTGCTCTAAATGCAATTTGCCTTTAAACACCCCAAGATGGCAACTAGAAGACAGCAAACCCCATTATCCAATGAATCACTTCTCTAAAAAATAGGAATGAGGAGAGGGAACAGGGAACGTAGGGAAGACTTTCAATGAGACCCACTAGGGAGAGTGCGGGTTCAGTGGTAGCTACAGCAGAGCTTCCTTCGTCTTCAACCTGGGCTATACATCTCCTGGGTGTCTGTAGGTGGCTCACTGCCTGACAATGAGGGTCCACAGGTTTGGAAGGGCCAACACGTGATAATGGCACCAGCAAGGAGAGTGAAATCTGAATTATACATGGCAGTCTACAGATCACTGATTATCACGCTATCACTCTCACCTGCCTACTTTCCAGAGATTACCCAGATAATCAGCCTGTGGCACATACCACTTCTATCTGTTTGGGAATCGGGGAGAAAGGAATTACAAATCAAACTTCTTTAAATGACCACTTCTTGTTTAGCTTGAGCTAAAACAAATGTGTCTGAATAAATCACCTGCATTAAATAACATTTAAAAATACGGTAACTTTAGCACATTATGAACATGAAAGGTCCCCTCCCTCATCCCATTTACTTCAGTGCAACTTGTCTTCCAGACAAATTTTTCCATCATTCAGCCAGTGGAATGGAAGGCATGCACCAATTTTTACACAAGGCATTTACTTCTCTGAGAAGGCTGAGAGCCAGGAGAATTAATCTCCGTCTGCTAGGACCTCTGCTCCACGCTTCTGGGAAAAAGGTGAATTGGGTTTGACAAAAGAAGTAACTACGCAATCAGATTCAAAACATGAAAATGCCCTGTAGTTTGTATCCCTTCCAGTTCTTCTCCATGGTGGAAAGACCTAAAGATAATGAATGGAAAAAGCTGCCCTTTCAAACTCAAAGCAGGCTAAAAAAAAAAAAAAAAAAAGACAAAGTATAAGCAAAAAATAAAGAAATAAAAGGAAAAAATAAGTCAAACCTCCAAAATTCCTGAAAATAAAACAGTTCTATGCTGAATGACGTCTGGAAGAAGTCGAGGCAGAAAAAACAGGATGAAAGTGGCTGGCCACAAAAGTGCCTTGAAAATCCATGACAGTGCTCTCCACTTCCAAGGCCAGGTAGCATTTCCCAGTAAGTTAAAATTTTTCTATCAAAAACAAAACAAAACAAAACAAAAACAAAAACAAAAACCACTCTGGAAGGGTCTTGGGAAAAAGAACACTGTATAGTCAAGCTGCTGACCGCCGGCGGATAACAAAGAGCCCACGCTGAAGCTGGCCTAAGTAGATCCTCATCTTAGTGCTGTCACTTGTCTTCCTCACCCAGATCTGTAGGAGAGAGGAAAGGGAGCAAGATGTGAGAGAATAAGAAATCTCCCAGGGTATCCAGATATTTGCCTGAGTTACATATGAGAAGAAAACTGGCTACCTCTTGATTAAATGAACCATCTCAACCTTTAAAGACTTCACAAAAATCTTTCTGACCTTTGGCCATTCTAAAAGCAAGCCTCTGGTGGAGGAATAAACATTAGCCCTGAATTCATTTCTCCCAGCCATCTCTCTCACATCTTTGATTATGAAAATGGAAAGCACAGTAATCTTAGGTTCCATTTTTGCCTTGATCTTCGAGACTCTAAAATTTGGTTTGATTATAGCATTATCGACACTCTAGAAACACAGTCATGAACATAAACTTTCAATTAAATTTGGAAATATTTTCCTTCCCCCAAGGGACTTCCATTTTATATAGCTTTTCAATACTCTGATTTCCTGGCAGCAAAGAATAATAGTTGTGACAGAAAACGAAGGGAAAAATACCAACAATAGAAAAGATGCCTGTGAGTGAGCTGGGGACCAACTACAATCATAAGAAGGCCAAAGAGCTCTGGACAGCCTTTCCTCCCCACACCCGTTCCCAACAGATGGCATCAGATTTCTCACATGTGGACTGCCAGGACTGACAGGTGCACTCAGTAAGTGTCAACCTGCAGCCGGGGACAGGAAGGAGAGCTGCTGCCAGTCAGCTGACTCCCCCAAGCCAGGGTTCCCGAGCTCTTACTGTGTGCTAGACATTGCACTGATCAAAAATGAGCTTTTTCACCCTCAGAACAACCCTGTGAAGTAAGTACTGTCACTGGCCCCATTCCATAGAAGAGGAAACCAAAGCTCAGCAAGGCTGAATCACTTGTCCTGATGTCAATTCTGGAGCCTGACATCAAAGCCCCTCGATCTCCTCTCTCTATTAAACCGGTCCCTGACTCTTCTCTGTCTTAATGTAACATGCAATTCAATGAAGCCAAAAGTCTGGTTTTGTTAAAAAGCCTACATCTCACACACATATACAAGTTTACAGGCATAGCTCCTCCTTCCCCAACTCCATTTTCAGATTTTAAAAAAGCTTATTCTCAGTTTCATCTCAATTTCTTTCATGTGATTATTTAGCAATGGAGACTTTAAATCAAATGTACTGCTTTAAAATAAGAAAAAGTTAAAGATCTCACATAAAGCTAAGCTTCTAAAGGACCTTGCAGAACCTTTTTGAAAACAGAGGGCTAAATCAGGGTGGCACCAACATGTTCAGATCCACCCACCACCAAACCTGCTCAAAGCTCGTTTATGCTAAAGCCAAGTAGACCCAGTGCCATCTAGAATTTGATTTGAAAAACAAGCAGAACACTTCCAAGAAATGAGAAGTGTTTCCTTGTTACCAAAGTTGCATGTCTCAAATGCACTGAGGTGCCTCCTCTATAGGAGACATCTCTCAAGTGTCGTCATTTCTTTGGCAGATCTCACTGACACTCCATTATGTCAAAAATTAATAATATCCAACAGAGAATTTCAATTTTACTGATAATCTTCAGGGGTCACAGAGGAGAATAATGCACTGGCTCTGAAGTTAGGTTTAGGTACTAGAGGGCCACATGTGCTTTATGCAGCATCCCGCACAGCCAGGTGGAAATACTCTATCGGGGCATCACAACACCTCTTGGCTAAGGAACAGGAGGTCTATTAGATCCCCTGTTCTGCTTTTAACTTGGTTTGAGGTGACTCACAGAACCTCAGCCCAAAGAATGACATTCATTTACCCAGATGGCACTCCTTAACTTTTTAAGTAAATAATCATTTTGTAAACTTAGTCACATTATCAGAAAACTGAGGGAACAGAAGAGGCTTAAGTTATTTCATAATCCAGTTTCATTAGATTTACTGTGCCCTGGCACAAATAAGTTAGAGGGTAGACATGTAAAAATCAATTTCTTTTTTGTGGACTGGTAAAAGATCAAGCCAATCCAGCTATTAAAGTTTTAAACTTTAACTACCAACAACATGAGTTACACATTGTGGACATGCTCCTAATGAGGGGCCACTTGGAGAATTCACAAGGCCTCAGGAGCAACCCTCTGAGCCGAACCCATCCTGCAGAAGTGAAGCCAGGAAACCAATACCCAAGGCCATGAACCTGGTAGCACACTGTTCAGAGGCACAATGGGACACATCAGACAGGGAAGACAGCAGACAAGGAGCAGCATGTGGGCTGAAGCAGACTAACTCCATTTAGTAAGCACTTACTGGATGCTAGATCCTATGCCAAGTGCCTCATTAAGTCCTTGAAGTAAGAAACAAATCTATTGGTATACGTAAAAGTTCTAGAAAAATAAAACCAGGAGAGAGTATATTCCACAGGCAAGCTCCAAGCTCAGAAGATGATTACTTTAAAAAGAAGCAGGATTTGAATACATAGATGTTGTGCAGACTTGCCTTTTGTTCTTTCCTATAGTGTAGTTCAGTGGTTCCCTAATTGATTACTGTATAGGGCATTCACAAATACCACAAGCTACTTACAAATCTGCATGTAATACAGTCAAGCAAATGTAGGGGGTTTTCAAGGGCAATTTTGACCATGTGCAATTTCTGCCTAAAAGTGCTGACTTTAGAATCTAACCCACTTATAAGATATGTTTCCACTGTACTTCCTTTGTGGCACTTTCATTTCAGGTTTGTCATATTTTCAACACTTCAAAGAGCACATTTTTGCTTCCTAAGGGTGAGGGAGTGCAGTTCCTACCTCGTTGGCTCCAACAGAGCTAATCACACAGCTCAGTTTCTGGTTGTCCTTTGACTCCAGATAGATGGCTTGGCTCTTGTGGTACCTGCCAAAAACAAGGCACATGTCAAAAAAAGGGCAGCAGGGAGGAAAGAAATTTAAAAAAAAAAAACCACAACAACAACAAAAACTACAATTTAAAAAGTTTTAATAATTTATGTTTGGGGAAGAGCTTCAATTTCAGAGGGTTTAATTTCAAGGCTCCTATCACTGGATCAGATTAGATGACCTCCTAATCTTTCTCTGGATCTAAATCTTATATTCTTTAGTCCTTCTGCAAAGGGGGAAAAAGAGTAGGATGCTGAGGAAAGGATTAGAAAAGTCATACATTTTTCCTTTTTATATGGACTGTATGACCCAGTTCAAAAGTAAAGTAAAAGTTTTAAAGTAAAACCTCTGTTTCCATTTTCTGGCCCTACCCCAAAACACTAAAAGTTGGATGGACAAAAAAAGCTTGAACAACTGTTGTTATTCATTTTGTTTGTCCAAATATATCACCAAACAGAGGGTAGGCTAAATTCAGCCCTAACTTTAGTTAATCATTAAAAAATACTCATGGCTCGGTGCCTGTGACTCAATGGGCTAAGGCACCAGCCACGTACACCTGAGCTGGCGGGTTCGAATCCAGCCCGGGCCCGCCAAACAATGACGGCTGCAAAAAATACTCATTAAGCACTAACCATAATACTCATTAAGCACATAATACCATTGATTATGCTGGAGATTGATGAAAGTGAACAAGGCCACAAGGTCTTTGCTATCACAGAGCTTCAAATACAACAGGAACAAAGAACATAAAATAGTCACACCTGGTATGTGCTAATCAGACGAGTTCCAAGCATCAAGATATACACCAAAGGGTATCTAAGTTGGTCGGGACAGTGGAAAAGCTCCTGTGATCAGAGGAGGTAAGACAGACACTTCCTTTTCACCTCCTGTTTCTATTCTCTTTGCCTGCAGTGCATAGTCACTGCTAACTTCTAGACATTCAGGGACAAGCCTAAGGATCAAAGTGAATGTGCAAGGGCCAAAGGGCGTATGGGACAACAGCAGCTGCCATAGGATGAAGGAGCAGTTGCTGCATTACAAAAGCTGGAAACATTAGCTGAGCTGCTACAAGCAGCCCCAGCCAGCCCCAGCTCAGTCAAGAACATAACCTTTGGTTCATTTTGGCTACAGAGATCCACTAAAGGAACACAGCTCAAAAGCTCATGTAAATTTCACCAAAACACACTTCTCAGCAAAGCATTACATATTATTATTATTTCTCTAGGGAAAGCAGACTCTGTTTTGTCTAATGAAATAACCTATTGCCAAAATCATAGTAAAGGATATACTTTAATCCCATAATGAGCTTTTTCCAATCTAAGTTTCAAAGTGCTCTTTAACCCTGTTACTTAGGACTGAAAACTCAGGTTTCCAAGTCAATCTATTTCTTGAAAATACTGTTAAAGGAAATTGAATTTTAAATGCAATTAGAGTAGTGAGATTGGTTTAGACTCAAGTTTTAAAGCTACTTTTGGCCATGTGTTATTTAGTAAACTGGGTCAGGGACTTTCATTATGCTAAACATGTAATAATATAAGGTCCAAATTATAGAAGGCATGAGAAGGCTAAATTACTTCATGAAAACACTTCTCTTGGTCTCTCTCCCGCATCTAAGCCAACTATCCTACATAAACAGTAAAGTCCTGAGTAATGGCTGAAATGAAAATACACAGGAAAAAAGAACACTCAAGTTATTCTATAGGGATTCTGAATTATTAAAGAGATAAAAACACAACATAAAACACAACTAGCCTCAAGTTATACTCAACACTTTAATAAAGTAAGGTCATGGGTGGGATGCAGAAGTTTATTACAAGCATAGAAACATGCTCAATATACTGTTAAATGGAGGGAAAAACTATGTCCACAATATTCCTGTGTTTGTAATAAAATATATACAGGTTACTTGTATATCATACACATAAAAAAAAGGTAAATACATACTAAAATTTTATAAAAATGTAAATTAATAATGGTATTTGTTTATTGTATAGCTTCTTTTTTAAGAATTTTTGCTTTTTTTACATTAAAAAGCAAATATTTTCATAAGTCATGAAAATACCTAGATGATAAACATGAGGTAAAAAGAAAATTTAATGTCACAAAGGTCTCTTAAAGGGAGCCACTGACTGTGAAAGACTATTCAAATAATTTTTTTTTTTTGAGGCAGAGGCTCACTTTGTCACCCTTGGTAGAGTGCCATGCCGTGGCATCATAACTCACAGCAACCTCAGACTCTTGGGCTCAAGTGATCCTCCTCTTACCTCAGCCTCCCAAGTAGCTGGGACTACAGCTGCCTGTCACAACACCCAGCTATTTTTAGAGACGGGGTCACTCTAGCTCAGGTTAGTCGTGAGCTCAGGCAATCCAGCTGCCTCAGCTTCCCAGAGTTCTGGGATTACAGGTGTGAGCCACCTCACCTGGCCTTATTCAAATAATTTTTATGAGATGCATGTATTTTCCTTTAGTTGCACTTAGAACCCAGACTCAACACATTTGACTAGCTTAAAAAGGCTGGGCATGGAGGTTCATGCTTGTAACCCTAGCAGTCTGGGAGGCCGAGGCAGGTAGATTGCCTGAGCAACAGCGAGACCTCATCTCTACTAAAAATAGAAAGGAAAAAAAAGGTGAACACCAAGAACAAACAATGCCATCTGGTCTGTTTCTGCTGAAGAGTTATCTGGGACTTGAGCACCTGACTACATCCATCCCAGATCTCCCTCCACTAGGGTCACCATACAGAGGTGGTGTGAATGGCACCATTAGTCCCCATGTGCTCTACAAGAGAGCTGAGCACTTGCCAAAGCAGCCAACTTCTAAACCAACAAACAATCCCCAGGTCTGTCCCAAACCACAGTCTGTAGGACCTTCAGGAAATTCTCATGTACCACACAATGGTCTTGGGAGCCATTATCCCTGAATATCAAATCTCATTAAATTATTTGAATTCTCTGAAAAGTCCTCATAAAGTGCATGACAGTCTTAAAATTTTACCTTTTAAAAATAATAAAAGCTGATTAAAGAATTCAAAATATATTTAGATATAAAATGTGTTAAGAAGCAACATCAGTAGCAGTAAATTAGTAAAAATGGGCATTATCTTTTTTGCCAGTCAACCCATTTTACAAACTGCAACTCAGCTGCTAAGAAAACCAATTTTAATGGCCTCAGAGAATAAGCCTCAAATGTCAAATTGACTTTAATACTTTATTACTAAAAGAAATTGTGATCTTGGGATCTCTACACTTAAGTGCTTAAAGCTTTGCACTTCTACTATTAAACCCAACAAATCAGAATTACCACTACTATACTATTTTGGAAGAAAGCAATTTCTTTAGAAGGTGAACCCAAAAGTGGGGTAAGGAGGGAGGAAAATTAATTTTGTATCCTACAGAGAATCCTGATAGTAATGCTTCATTTCCCAAAAAAAAAAAAACAAATGGATGTTACAGCTACAGAACCTCAAGGAGTTCTAATTCTCTATGTAAATATTCACTGTTCTGAGTTAAAGGTCTCTCTCTTTTATTTTTTTTCCTGAGGCAGAGTCTCACTTTGTCACCCTTAATAGACGGTAGTGGTGTCAGAGCTCACAGCAACCTCAAACTCTTAGGCTCAAGCAATTCTCTTGCCTCAGCCTCCCAAGTAGCAGGGACTACAGGCGTCTGCCACAATGCCCAGCTATTGAGATAATGGTCTTTTGTGTAAACCAAGGAGGTAAATCCATGTGAG
>CAUYON010086229.1:0-33204 GCA_963573935.1 Arctocebus calabarensis | reverse complement strand
TTACTAAGAACTGCCTTAGCTATGCGGGGTTTTTTCTGGTTCCATATAAAACGCAGAATCATTTTTTCCAAGTCTTGAAAGTACGATGTTGGTACCTTAATAGGGATGGCATTAAAAAGGTAGATTGCTTTGGGAAGTATACACATTTTAACCATGTTGATTCTTCCCAGCCATGAGCATGGTATGTTCTTCCATTTATTAAGATCCTCTGCTGTTTCCTTTATTTTGATGCAGTAATCGTCTGTTTTCTGAATGTATTTATCTTCATTCATTCTTTACGTGGTTTTTGTTTCTAGTCCTTATCTTAAACACTGTCATTGATATTAAATGTTAAGCCTTTTGGGTGGCACCTGTGGCTCAAAGGAGTAGGGTGCCGGCCCCATATGTCGGAGGGGGTTGGTTCAAACCCAGCCCTGGCCAAAAACTGCGGGCAAAAAAAAAATTTAAGCCTTTTAAATTCTGTGAAGGCAAAAAGTGGAAACCTAATTAACACATATATATGTAAAAGTAAAAAAAAAAATAGTTTAATTAATGATCTTTAAATTTTTTCTCAGCCCCCTAGTTGAAAATCACTTCGTTAGGGCCTTGCCAGGGTGTTTACTGGGTAGCAGGAGGGACCTTGGGAATTCCATATCTTGGACACCTCCCTGAAAGAGGCCCTGTGGATCTGTGCACTCCTGCTGACCACAGAAAACTAGTACCAGTCCTATTTTAGTGCCAAGTACCATTTTTCATAACTGGGAATTTAGTCATTAAACTACAGGGTCTGTGTATGATTTTTTTATATAGGACCAACATTAGCCTTCCCCAAAACAGGTCTCAGAGGGTCTTCCTTCATTAACCCCCCCAAGTTGCCCTAACCCCAAAGTGAGGTTTCTGCTCATGAACACCTGTCCCGTACCTCCTGTAGTGTGCGTGGGAGGGGGAGCTTCCTTTCCAACGTGGTGGCAATCTCTCAGGATGTCCTATGGGACATCTTGGTGGTGGGGGGAGGATGAGATTCCACGCGCACTGCTCACCTCCCAGGAGCTCCACACAATAGGCGTCTTTCACAAGACGTCAAATATTTCCAGTAACAAATTTGAGCAGAGCAAAATAGTTCAGGGGAAAGGTGCTTTATGGCTGAAAGAGATAAATCCCTTCACAAGCCTCTGTACCAACTGCATCCTGGCCAAGCACCAGGAAATCACGGACAAGGCTCGCGAAAACGTGCAGTGGCTGGGAGCCATCACGGGGTAGTGGGAGAGAGCGTATATCTGAGCTCAAGGAGAGTTGCAGGAGGCCTTGGGTAGAGGAGCCCAGTGACTAACCCCCTGGCCCAGCAGCCAGGGGTGGGGGCAATAGCTCTTCTCACTCTTTGCCTCTCGTGTGCCATTGGCTGAGCCCAGCTGGAGGCCTAAGAACAAGGCCAAATGTGAAGGCCACTGGTAGGCCCTCAGAGAACGGGGGCTCTCCTGAGCCGGAAACATGGGAGATACCCAGCACGCTTTTCTCAGCTGCAGTTTCCTATGTGAATACAAAAACGAGCACAATCTGGTGGATGCAGTGCAGAGGCGGGAGCGAGGAGACTGACCTTCTAATCGGGTCCCGCTCTGCTGCTGTCTTGCTGAAAAGTCTTGGGGCGCCCGGTCACCTCTCTGTTCCTGCCTCCCTCCTCCAGGGTGGTGTGTGAATGGAGTGAGTTAGGACAGGTGAAAAAATGGCCTGAGCCCTGGTAATGAGGGGAGGGGGCAGCCACAGATGACAACCACTGAGGAGGAGGGGGAAGAACAGTGGGGATGCTCAGATCTCGGAGAACCAGGCGGAGAAGAAATAACGGCAGGAGCAAAATTCAGAGGATAATGGAAGCCCTGAGACGCTCCCCTCCCCCACGTGTAGGAAGGCATCATGGGCAGCTGCAGCTGAGCCTCGGCACGCGAAGACAGGCAGGCCCTGTTTATTCCTGAGTACGAGGAACACTATTTTCATTGAGTGGCTGCTCTATTCTTGCCTAGTTCCCAGAGAGCATGTCAGGGATCATGCATCCCAATGACCGTGGCTTTCCAATAGATGCTGTTTGCTGCTCCCTCTTGGGCGTAAACGGTCCAGAGAGTAGGGGATCTTTTCACAACTAAAGAACAGTATCAGAGCCTGGGGAATTTAGAGAGACTCTGTTTCTATAAAATTAAAAGAATTAGCAGAGAGTGGTAGTGTGTACCCGTAGTCCCTACTGCTCAGGAGGCTGAGGCAGGAGGATCAACCGATCCCAGGAGTTTGAGGTTGCTGGGAGCTATGATCACATCACTGTTCTCTCGTAGCCTGGGTAACAGAGCAACGCCCTGTATGTATGTGCGTGTGTCTCTATATATAAAAGAAAGAAAGAAAAAAGATAATATCAGAAGAGAAAATATCCAAGAGATATTAATGGAGTATAGACCTTACCCAAGTCTCAAATACAGGAAAGGAGCGTGAAGGAAGCGGAAGAGACACCTAAGAGGGTTCCCATGTCAATTGTCTGTAATCTCTTCCAGGCCAGGGCTAAGCCAGGTAGAGAGAATGTGTGGACAGGCAGGTCACAGTTAGCTGGGGTGGGATCTGGAGACAGGGAACTGGGTTCCTTGTCCCAGTTCTTTGTTTCCTGTTCTCCCCAAACCAGTGAGATTTGGAAGGGCCACAGTCAGGACAAGTTTTGACTTGTTATTCCAGGAAAGTAAACATCTAAGAGAAGAAAAGGAGGCAAGACCAAGAGCATTCAAATGTAAGGCTATAGAGCAGTATTTGTCAACCTTTTTTTATCTCATGGCACACTTGAACCTGTAGTTAAATTTCCACTGCGCACTTAAATTATGTTGACCCAAAGAAAAAAAAAGAGAGAGAGAGAATTTTTTTAAAAAGAATATATTTACTGTGCTTTAAACTTCTTTCAAGAGAAACCAGTATATAATCACTTACACATTCATAAGAATGATGGAAGGCAAATACAGTCCAGTAGGAAGAGGGGGGAGGGTAAGTGCAGGGAGGAGGGAGGGCATTTGGTGGGATCTTGCCTGATGTGCACAATGCAAGGGTGAATTTCCGAACAACTAAGAGTAAATTATAACTGTCTTACCACAAAGAATAAATAAGTGAGGTATACAATTGGGAATGCTTAAATCAAACTGATTAACAGTTTCCGTTTGATTTAAGCATTCCACATTGTATATTAAATCACATTGTACCCCATAAATGTATACAGTTACGATTTAACAAAAAATTAAACAAAGAAGCACATTCTAACATTCAAAAAAAGAATAATTAAGCATCTTTAAAACTTTTCACAGCACACCTCTTGCAGGACACTGGTTGGAAATCACTGGTGTAGAGCATTACAGTGTTCTCAACACCTCCAATCACACCGTCAACCAAATCTCCACCACGTTTGACAAGAAGCACCCAGGACTAGGAGACTACTCTGGCGCTATCTGGCATGCCCTCCATTTCACCCCGAGTAAATCGTCCTCTTTACTTCTCTGGTTGCCCCTGACTCTGTGACCTCCTTGACCAGGTCACGTTCTCATCTTACATTCCTCTGGATGTCACCTCTGCAGCTTTATCCTAGCTGCAACTTTACAATGATTTGGTTGGTGTCTGCCTTCACAATAGCAGGCGAGCCCCACATGGCCATGCCTCTGCACACCCAGATCCTAGTTCAGTCTATGCAACTGTGTAGGTTCTTAGTTGTAACCATTTGATGGATAATGGGGCAATCAGTAATTGTTCTGCTTTCTCAGGTTCTCATCTTCTTTCCTGGCCCCTGGAATCTCTTACTCAGCTTGCCTTCTGGACTTGGAAGAGTTAGCTGCATCTTTTGCCTGGTTGTGGTTTCAGTTTCTGTCCTTGAAACTGCTTTGGCTCCAGATTCTGAGTCTAATGGATTAGGTAACAGTAGAAATAAGAGCCACGCTAATAATATATGAACAAAGTCCTTGAAGAAACAAGTAAGAAGGACCATGACAACTGATAAAAAGAGAGATCAAAATTCACTGTTCTTGAGCTGTGCCCAGGCTGCATGGGTCTGGTGTAGAATCAAGAAAACCACAAAAAAATAAGAAGTTCAAAGAATGTCTGAAATACTAAATATAAGGAAGCAAATTTAACTAAAGGGGTATTGAGCCCACCAAACTAGATTCTCATAACTTTAGTTCTCTAATAATGTCCATAAATGTCTTTTCTCTTGCATCTTAAACTCCAGGTTTATTCTGAACAATACCTCCAAAGGAGTCTTTAGAAAATACTTATGGGTTGTGAAATTGCTTTCAATTCATACCCTTGAAGAACAAAATAAAAGATTCACCTTCCCCCCACTTTTTTTTTTTAATTCTTGAGGATTCATTGAGGGTACAAGAAACCAGGTTTCACTGATTGCCTTTGTTAGGTAAAGTCCCTCTTATAATCGTGTTTTGCCTCCAAAAGGAAGATTCACCTTGCTAATGGCTTTTCCTGTTAATATTTCCTGTTCTCAAGGCCCCAGACCACTGGAAGATCACATTAGGAGAAAGTAATATTATTTATGTCTAATATTTATCCAGCACTTATTATATCTCAAGCATCATGTTGAATGCATTATAATTATTTTCATATTTAATCTTCACAAAACTCCATGGGGGTAGAACCTCTCATGCATATTTTATAGATTAAAAAAAATAGAGCTTGAAAATTAATAACTTGTTTAAAATTATGCTTCTAGTTATTGGTGGATCTAAGGAATCTGCACCCATTTGATTTTGAGGCTGTCAGGTAAGCGGCACAGAGGCAGGAGCGTGCAAGCTCTTTTTGCAACTCTGAAAAGCATCAGGGACCTGGTAACCTAAACGGCCTGGGGGTAAAGACATAGCCTGTGAACTAAGAGACCTAGAATTTTCTTCATCATAAAAGTCATAATGGTTATTATCATTGTCATGATAGTAGACATCCATTAAACATTTAATTTGTGCCAAGCATTATGTTCTAAGCATTTTATTTTCATTTCCCTCAATTCCTGCTTTATATGAGAGAAATCAGGAAAGATTTCTAAAAGAAGTGTTGTTGCCTGTTTTGATTAGAAGCTCCATGAAGACAGGGCCCCTGTCTTTTGTTTACTATTTTATCCCTAGCACCCAGCACTTGGCCTGGCTTGGAAGTGGGGCTCAGTAAGCAAGCACTGATAAAATGTGGTTTATTTGATTGCAAGCATCTGTAGACCTGCTGTTCCTTCAAGTGATGAAAGGAATTGTTATGAAAGAAATATATGTGGCTCAGGGCCTACGCTCAGTGGTTAGGGCACTGGCCACATCCACCAGGGTTGATGGGTTCAAACTCAGCCCAGGCCTGCTAAACAACAGTGACAACTACAACCAAATAACAATGATAATAATAATAATAATAATAATAATAATAGCTGGGCATTGTGGCGGGCACCTGTAGGCCCAGCTACTTGGGAGATTGAAGCAAGAGAATCGGTTGAGCCCTAGCGTTTGAGGTTGCTGTGAGCTGTGACACCATGGCACTGTATTTAGGGTGGCATAGTGAGACTCTGTCTTAAAAAGAAAGAAAGAAATATGTGGAAGGTGGAAATTTTTTGCTTATGAAATGACTAGCCTGATAGGAAAGAAGCTCATGGCTTATGGGGAGCTGGGGCCTATGAACATTGCTCTAGGAGGAATCTAAGCTGCTTAGAAGTTTTGTCAAAAGATGATATTCAGGAAAAAATTAAGGGTAAATATGTATAAAATTGAAAGGTATAAGACATGTATGAATATGTATCACAGTGAAAAATTGATGTATAGGGCAGTGCCCATGGTTCAAGGAGTAGGGCACTGGCCCCAAAGGGTGGGGGTGGCAGGTTCAAGCCTGGCCTTGGCCAAAAACTGCAAAAAAATAAAAATTGATGTATAGAACGTGGTAATTCCAATGCAAGCAAAAAGAAAATGGGTGTTTGGGGTAAGTTTCACACACATGTCAAAATAAGAAAAGGAGGTTAGATATAAAATATTTTAAAAGACTTGTGCCATGAAGGCTATGTTAAACAGTTTGATGAAAACATTTCAGATTGTATAGAAACCAGGACATTGTACCCCTTGATTGCACTAATGTATGCAGCTATGATTTAATTTAAAAAAAAAAAAAGACTTATGCACTGAAGGTTTTTTAAAATGGTCATAAATAATAAAGGATTAAATATTGCTAATTTGTATTTGTTTGCTGACAAGTCAGCCAGCGGAATTTCCACTGTTCAGGGTCAGTCTGCTGTGATTCAGAACTCGAAAGCCTCTATAATCTCTCATCACACAATTATTCATTTCAATTTCTCAAAAGCTGAGAAATTTTTCCGATGGACTCCCACAAAATTCTTTTGAGAATAGGAAGGCAAAAAGGTAAATATATAAAACATCTAAACTCTGAAGCATAAAATCTGTAGTCTCTGTCTCCTGATACTGTAAGCTAGGAATTTGGGGGGGTTATAAAGAAAGCTTTCAAGGGAGTAGGGGGGAAAAGCACTTAATCTTTGAAGAGCAAAGACAGGCATGATAGCAGAGGAAAAAGGAGGGCAAGAAGGTGAAGACCTGTGAAGCCAAATTCTGAAAATCAGAAATTCAATGGAACGTATCTGTTGACAAGTTCAAGGAAGAGATCAGGCAGGACAAAAGGATCTGCCCAGCAAACACATTCCAGCGTGTCCAAGGAGGCGGTGAGGGAGAAGAATGGTGATTCTCTTAAAAAGAATGGATTAAAACTGTGCCAAGAAATAATCTACTGATAACTAAGAGTCTCTCTCCTTTCCTGAACTTGTCCCAGGCAGTGAGGGAGCTAAAAGAAGGACAGGGATGGAGCCCTCAAAGAATAAATACGATTAAGGGCAGAGCTCTCAGCTCCAGATGTGAAAACCGCAAGCTGACAGTGAGAGGCTGGCCTCGGGTTTGCAGACCTCCCAGGGAGTAGCACAAGTCAGAGGGCTGTTGGAGCAGGGAGTTTTTTTTTAAGCCCTGGTTTGTTTTAATTTCTTTGTAATTTACTATATTTATTGAGACATACTATAGGCACATATTGATGGACCAGGTTTTTGACTGTAGAAGTCAATGATCTAACGGAGAAGTGGCTGACAAACTTGCATCAAGGAGGCTACCGGGTGATATTTAAATGGGAAGAAGAATATATGTTGTATTTATTTCCTAGTGCCGCTATAACAAATTATGCGAAATAATCACAAACTTACAAACTGACAAACTGCCTTAAAACAACATAAATATATTGCTTTGTGGTTCTAGAAGTCAGAGATCCAAAATGGGCTTTACTGGGCTAAGCTCAGGAGTTGTCAAGGATGCATTCCCTTCCTGGAGGCTCCAGGGGAGAATCCTTATCCAGTTTCTAGAGGCTACTTATGTTAGGGTGAAAGGAAAGCAAACCTGACTCCATTGGACTGTAGCGCCTGCTACTGAGAATCAGAGGGGAGGCGGAACAGGCCCAGCTCCAGTTTTGTTGTTTATTGACTTCTTGTGGCAGTTGAGAGTCTTGAAAACCAGTTCTACTTGCCTCCCCCATTGCATGGTATTTTGAGCACACTTAGATAGGACTGTCAGTAGTTAGAATTGTTAGTGTTGTGTAGAAAAATTTTACTAACTGCCTTTATTGTGTAAAAGCCCTTTAACTTCTCTCGTGATTGCATATAGTATGTCTCAATAAATATATTAAATTATAAAGAAATTAAAACAAACCAGGGCTTTAAAAAAAACCTCCCTGCTCCAACAGCCCTCTGAATTGTGCTACTCCCTGGGAGGTCTGCAAACCCCAGAGGGATCGTACCCCTACCCCTATACTTCCCTTCTGCCTTAGTTCCCCCAGACCCCCACACTTGCCTTTTTTTTTTTTTTTTTTTGTAGAGACAGAGTCTCAGTTTATCGCCCTCGGTAGAGTGCCGTGGCATCACTCAGCTCATAGCAACCTCCAACTCCTGGGCTTAGGCAATTCTCTTGCCTCAGCCTCCCAAGTAGCCGGGACTACAGGTGCCCACCACAGTGCACAGCTATTTTTCTGTTTTTGCAGTTCAGCGGAGGCTGGGTTTGAACCCGCCACCTTCGGCATATGGACCCAGCGCCCTACTCAATGAGGCACAGGCACCGCCTCATACTTGCCCTTTTAAGGAAAAGAATTACACTAACAGCTAATTTTGCTTCTGTAATAATGCTTGCTTAACTTACTTGCACCCTGTCTTTTGTTTTACCCTAAAAACCAGAGCCTCAAAAGACTCGGGGCTACTCTCAGAAACTCCACATTGGGACACCGAGGCAATCGCCGCCAGCTCTTCAATAAAGGCTCGTCTGGTTATGTGGTCTCTGGGGGAACTCCTGGGCATAACACTTGTATTCTTTGGTTCATGGCTTCCTTCCATTTTCAGAGCCAGTAAAAGTCAGTCCAATCTTTCTCACATTGCGTCGTTCTGAGACTGACTCTCCGGTAACCCTCTTCCAAGTATAAGGACCCTGGTCACTTCAGGGGGTCCACCCCAATAGTACAGGATAATCTTTCTTCTCAAGGTTAACTGTTTAGTAAGCTTAATTCTATCTTAATTTTAACTTCCCTTTGACACAGAGCCTAACATATTCATGGATTCCAGGGATTGGGACATGGACATATTTGATCAGGGGTCATCACTCTGTCTGACACAAATATTATATTCAACATGGACTCCAAATCAAACCTTCAAGATGCCATTAACTACCTGTTATAGGTAAGGAAGCCAATTCAGAGGGGAAAGTGACTTGCCTTTTTTGAGTGCCTTTTTTTTTTTTTGAGTTTCACTTTGGCCTTGGTAGAGTGCTGTGATGTCACAGCTCACAGCAACCTTATACTCTTAGGCTCAAGTGATTCTCTTGCCTCAGCACCCAGCTACTTTTAGAAATGGGGTCTCCCTCTTGCTCAGGCTGGTCTTGAACTGAACTCACACAGTCCACCCACCTCAGCCTCTCACAGTGCTAGGATTATAGGCGTGAGCCATCAGGAACTTCTGAGAAACTATAGAGCATAACAAAAGAAGGAGGGAAAAATAATAATAATAAATAGCAAAAACAATTTCTTTTCATAGGCAAAGTTTAGGGCAAAGCAAAAGATTTGATGCCTCATGGGCTACTGAAAAAGTTCTTCTGATGGTATTATATACTATTGGGAACTTGGAGAAAAAGTTCTGTGTTTGATATCTGCAAATTTCCTAAGCCTTCAGTTCCCTTTCCTGGTTAGCATCTGACTGCTGTGTTTTATTTCATGTTAATGACTTAAACATTTTATGATGTCTTTAAAGGATCAGACTTCCTTTTAAAAATAGAAAGAAAGGTATGAATACACAAACAAACTCAAATACAATTTGGAGAGAAAATATGACAGCATACTATGAGAGTAAATTGAGGTCACACTACTGGCACTTCTATCCTCAATGGGCAGGAAAAGAAACTACAGCCAGAAAGAGAAAAGTATCTATGTGAGTTTCATTATTGGGTGGTTTTTAAATAAAGAACAGGGAGGGGAGATACATGCGCTTGTCCCAGGTGCAGCACAGTGTAGACAAACCTTTCTGGTAATAACAGCATTTTATTTATCCATTTTTTGTTACAGATTAATATGAGAGTACATAGAATTAAATGGTTACATTGTTTGCATTTGTACAGTCAAGTCCAAGTTGCAGCTGTGACCTTCACCCAGGAAGTGTGCCGTTTACCCGTATGTTGTACATGTTAGGTGGGAACTTACCAACCCTCTTCTCCACCTCCCTTCTTGAATTTAATTGAGTTTTTCTCTCATATGTGCACGTTGTTATTAATTTACAATTTTCATCTTAGTAATGAGTACATAGGATGCCTGACTTTCCATTCTCGTGATATGATAACAACGTTTAAAGCACATGGATTCTACTAGAGAACTTGAACTACAAACTCCAGTGTCTATTTTGTTTTCCTGTAGGTGCTCAGGGTCTAAAGAATAAACATTTATTGATAGATCAGAGTGGTATTTATTTCTTAGAACATATGTATTATAAAATCTCTACTGCTCGCACTTTATCAAGGTTTATTTCATGACTAATTATTAAGCCACTTCACATAAATGTTTCATAGGCATAAAGAAAAATGTAGTCTTCTGTTCGATGAGGGTAAAGCACATATATATCCATGTAGGTAAATAAATATACACACATATCTGTGAGTATGTGAGTATCTACACACATAAAAAGAGACTTGGGGGGGGGCAGTTTTTAGCCAGGGCTGGGTTTGAACCCACCACCTCTGGTATATGGGGCCTGTGCCCTACTCCTTTGACCACAGGCGCCACCTGTAAAAAGAGATGTGTTATAAGGAATTGACTCATGCAGTCATGGATGCTGAGAAGTCCCATAGAAGTCTGCAGTTAAGAATGCAAACATAAGAAACTATGAAAAAAAGGGAAGGCATTACAAACAAAACTTAAAGAGTGTAAGGTAATTAGAAAGAAAGACAAAAAAGGAAGCAGAGGAGAACCAGCTGCCCAGAGGTGTGGGACTTATTACTGAAGGAAAGACCAACCTTGGGTTTGGTGTCCCATTGCCACCTTCTTCGGTGGGACCCTACCTTAGGGCTCTAACCAACTGGAGCACAGCCTGACATGGACTCAACTCTTGACCCGTGTTCACTTCAACATGGCATCAGCCCAAGGAGGCTCAGAATATTCCCTCCAGGGTGGTAAGGAGCTAAATGCTGCTGAGGGGGACCACAGGCTGGAGGTAGGAATCCCTCTGGGAAAAGTGTGCTCCCCTGAAGTATAAAGATATTAAAAAGGGAAACACTTATATCAGGTGAAGAGGGAGACGAATGAAGCAGATCAGAAGGTACAAAACCTCCGAATCAAGTACCGAAAGTTGTTTTCACCTTCATATTTGAGACTCTTTGCAAACCCTATGTCCTTTTATGGGAAACAGCCAAAGAGGATCCGTTAGGAGGATATGTGAATAAATGCTTCGGAAACCGTTAAGTTTTACAAGATTGTAAACCACTTATAGTTGTGGGTTCGGCATCAGTATTTGCTGATGGGCGATGTGGCAGGGACAAAATCTGGGGATGCTGAACAAAGCCCCAGGCCATGGCAGTGATGGAAAACCAGAAAACGAAGAAGTAGTTTGCATTTTGCATGTGGAAAATTTTGCGTGCACGTGGGAAGATATTTCTGGGGGTTTTAATGTCACCCCAAAACTTAAAAATAAACTAAGCATTGAAAGCATCATGGGAACAATATGAAGGTTCTGACAGACTGAGAAAGGGAGGGAATTCAGTGTCAAGGCTGTCACTCTGCAACACGAGAAATACGAGCAGACGGTCACGTCATATCCCACCCTACTCAGAAAGTCACTGAGTGGGGTCCATCACGACAAGGATTGCACACCTCATGGGGAAACAGGGATCCTCATAAATGGCTGATGGAAATGGAAAATGGTGCATCTGCTTTGGAAAATAGTTTCATAGTTCCTCAAAGATTAAACACGGAGTTTCCAGATGACCCAGCAATCACAATCCTAATATATACCCAGAGAAAGGAAAGTTGATGTCCACCCAAGAATATGAATATTTACAACAGCATTACACATAATAGCCAAAAGGCAGAGTTGATGAAGTGTCCATCAGCAGACTCGTGGACAAGTAAAATGTGGTTTTATCTACACAGTAGAATATTATTTGACCATAACAAAGATCGGAGAGCTGATCCATGCTGGGAGTTGTAGGAACCTTAAATCTTTATGCCAGGTGAAGGAAGACAGTCACAAAGTACAACTATCGTAGAATTCCTTTCTTATAGTTGTCCAGGGTAGGAAAATCTGCAAAGGAAGAAAGAACATTCCTGGCTGCTTACGGCTGGGAACAGAGGGATGATGGATCGTCTTTCTCGGGTGCTGAAAATGTTTGAAAATTGGCTGCAATAGTCGATGCTCATATCTGTAAAGGTGCTAAAAACATGGAATTATATACTTTTAGTGGAGAAATCTTATGCTATGTGAATTATCTCTCCATAAAGCTGTTAAAAAAACAAAGATGTGAGAATTAGTCACTGTACATGATAAAATAGTGGCTAATTCTCACATAAATTGGATTTAATTTTGACCAAAGTATATTACTTAAACATTAATTTTTAATTCAACTTGTTAACATGTTGTTTAGGATATTGCAACCTCATTTATAAGTGAAATATGTTTACAATTTCCCCTTTATAATAATATATTTTCTCCAATTTTAATATCAGGTGTATCCAGATTAAGTAGAATGATTTTGAAGTATTTCTTCTTTTTCTATTGTCTGTAAGATTTGGCTTGATCTGCCTTTTGAAATTATCTTTTACTTTTATTTATAAATATTAATTGTCTATTTTTTGAGAATTTGGGAAAAAAATAAGAAGTTAACTGATGACTCCATGCTGTGCCTCAGAGTCAAAGCATTCTGTAATAAACATACTCTTATCTGACAATGTAAATGTTACTTTCATTTTTTGTGGTTTTTGACTGGGGCTGGGTTTGAACCCGCCACCTCTGGCATATGGGGCCAGCGCCCTACTCCTTTGAGCCAAAGGCGCTGCCTGTGAATGTTACTTTCTTTGCATTATTATTATTATTATTGCTTAATATTTTGATGCAGCAATCATCTGATTTCCTTCCCAAATGTATTTATCTTCATTCATTCTTTACAAGGTTTTTGTTTCTAGTCCTTATCTTAAACATTGTTATTGTTATTACATTTTAAGCCTTTTTAATTCTGTGAAGGCAAAAAGTGAAAACCTAATAAACACATGTATATGTAAAAAGTAAAAAAATTTAAAAAAAGAATATAAAGTACAGTTACACACATGCACACACACACACACACACAAAAACAAACAAACAAAACAAAGGTGATTTTCCCCAGCCCTAAGCCGTATTTGCTGATTGGAGATGCAGCATTTAGCAAAGGTGTCTTTTCATCGTCAGCCCCACATTTCTACAGGTAGCACCCCCATCCCCTCTCATGATTACCCTCACAGTCAGATTACTTGGGTCTGAATATCTAAGGTGCAAGAGCTGAGGCAAGCCACGCGACAATCTAAGCCTCTGGAAAATGATACAAATAGAAGCTCTCCCAGGGCAAGGCGCTTTAGCAAGTGCCTGGCACATGACATGCGTGCAACCAATCAGAGCTGGCATTATGAGTCACCCTCCACACACTCAGGCACTGTGAGGCCTGCTTGCCAAACGGGGCAGAGAGTCTTGGGGACAGTACCTACAGCTATTTTGTAGGAACTCTTGAAAATCATTTGTCTAAATTTTGCATTTGGAAATTCTGTGTATTTTTGGAGTCCCCAGAATGAAAGGTCATTGTTCTCAGTAGCAGCTAGTAGGAACCCGGAGCTGAAACTGGTGGGTTTTCGCTTCCTTCCTTCCCTGTGGACTTTAGTATCACTGTCCTGTGGAGAGAAAGGTTTGGACCTGGACACCTAAGACTCACAGGAGATTTAACCCTGCGAGATTATACGGGAATTTCTATCCAGATATCTATTATTCTGAGAAGAGGATTTCTAATTCTAAAGGAGGCTTCTGATTTCTCTGAAAATATTTAAGAAACTCTGAATAAGAGAATCAGTAAAGACATTAGGATCCCAGTAAACTCAGTAATCTTACAAACAACCACACACACCAATCTTCTTTAGTTTGTTTTTTTTTTTTTTTTCAAACCTGGTCAAGAAACAAAATTAACTATGGCCCAGATATCTTTTGGTGTTGGTTTGCCATTATGTCCTTTATTCACCAAAATCCTTTAAGGAGTTGATCATGTAATTTATATTAATAAGAGTAACTAATTTCTAGTAGTGGTGAATGTAATTTTTTTCAGAAAGGATGAAGTAGAAATAGAAATATGACATTCTAAAGCTTTGCAGGACTGGCCGGCAATTCTTCTTGCTTACAGTCATTGCTATTGGTTTATGCATCATTAGCAGAGTAGTATTAATAGCTTCAGTTATTTATTTATAACAGGGTCTGGGTTAATAAATTATTCATAGTACTCAAGCACTGAATTTTAGAAGAAATATACTTGACTATTTTTTTATCTAATGGTTATGAATATAGCATTTGCAAATATTCCATGACAAACATGCCTGGGAAGAAAGGAATTATTCTCAGCCCCTGTTATTTGGAAAGCAGGAAATAGAAAGACTAGAACTCAAGCAATTTTTAAAACACATTTTGAATGAAGGAGAACTCAATTTTATTCTTTTATAAATTTTTTTCTTGAGACAGAGCCTCACTTTGTCACCCACTGTAGAGTGCTTTAGTGTCATAGCTCATAGCAATCTCAAACTCTTGGGATCAAGTGATCCTCTTGCCTCAGCCTCTCAAGTAGCTGGGACTACAGGCAACCACCACAACACCTGGCTAGTTTTTTCTGTTTTTTAGTGGAGACAGAGTCTCACTCTTGCTCAGGCTGCTCTTGAACCTGTGAGCTCAAGCAATCCACCCACCTTAGCCTCCCAGAGTTCTGGGATTACAGATGTGAGCTACCACGTAAAAGGCACCTTTTACAAATGTTTGCATAAAATGTAGGAAATCAATGGCATTATTAGCACCTTGGGCAATTTAGGTAAAATAAGTCGAGCCACAATATTGTCCCAACATCATTTAAACATTCATGAAACATTTTCTTACTTACAGGGCCATTGTCTTCTGTACCAAAGATAAAAATAGTGAACAAAACAGAGGAGGGTAGAAAACCTGCTATAAGGTAGGAGTTCGAAAGTGCTATTTCCCTTTCCTTGCTTGTAAATAACATCACCAGGCCCCCCAATTATTACCCAGAGCTCTAAAACTTCATGTAACTGAAATGCATGGGCAACAACTGCTGTGTAATTCAGAGGTGATTTTCAGAGAAAGCGTCCATGTGTTTGTACCAAAGAGAAAAGGCACACAAGAATTGAAGTCCGCTTGTGGGAATTATAAAATGTATGACTTGTTCCTAAGTCAAGGGCAGGGAGAACATTCCTAATTAAACACGTCTCTCATCTCGATGAAGAGAAGTTATAGAAAACGAAGCTAGCAAGCTTCCCATGACTTCACTGCAATCGTGCATTATGTGACCTCCTGCAGTCTGTGGGACACACCTCCACACTTCCTCCCAACCATCCAGAAAGCCGGCAGCAGCCACCTCTAGGAAATCTTTACAGTATTGATAAAGCACATTACTCTGAGCCTGGGGCCAAGTCATTTCTGGGCACTGCCGAGGAGAATGACCCAGGCTGGACCTAACCCTTTGTATTTTATTCAAATTAAAAAATAAAAGTTATTTACCCATGGCAAATATGATCCCCTTCTCCCTCCTTCCCTCCATCCTTCCTCCTCTTCCCACTCCCTCCCTTCCTTCCTTTTTTCTTTCTCCTACTACATTATAAGCTTTTGGAAGGCACAATCAGGTCAGTCTTTTTTTTTTTTTTGTCGTAGTATTGTGGCACTTAGCAGAGTGCCTGGCATTTAGCTATATAACGAATATTGAGTGATTGAGGAAAGACTACAGCTAATATTGATTATGCATAAAGGATGCTGTTAGGCCCTGGGAGTGGGGGTGGTATGGAAAGTGGGCTCAAGGATGAAGTGGCAGACTCATGATGGAGAAAGTCAATGCCCTTCTAGTTAAGCCAGAACTTGACCTGGGAACGTGGCGTCTATAAATCAGAAGAGCCGTGCTTGCATTCCCTCCTGCCACATTCTAGCTGCATAAGCCTTAGGGAAATTACTGAAATCTCCTTGAGCCTTATTTCCTTGTTTCCGCAGCGAAATAATGCTTACTTGTCCTGTCTGCCAGGGTTACTCTAAGGATCAATTGATTTCATGTCCATGAGCCCCTCTGTAAATTATTACGCAATTTAATTATTTTGTCCTAAATAGGGGTTAATACATAGAAAAACACTAATAAGAGTAAGATGCTCATGGCATGAGAGAAGTTGAGATAAGATGCATGCAGGTGAATCACACTGCCAGGAAGAGATTGGAACAGTGATTAGTGCTGCTAATTCAGTATTTCTCTCTTCCGTTTTATAGATGAGGAAACATACTCAGAAAAGAGAAAGGTCGCACGAGTCATAAGTAGAGTGGATGGAATGAGGCACATCTCCTTTTCTCTTGAACTCTATGTCTATTCCAAACTCGGTTGAGACAATTAACATAGCCATGCAGTACGTGTTTGCCAAAAGGTGGTGGTGTTACGGCCGCTTTTCTACGTTTCCTTTTTTTGTTATACTTCTGAGTTGAAACTTATCAAACTTAATGAAAAGCATATCTTTTTCACTAAAAGATTCCCCAAAGGGTCTTCAGACATAAATTAGGAGAGAATTAAGTGTCTCCGTCTATTAAATAATAACATGATACTCCAATTAGGGAAAAACCTTGTGGCACTGGTTCAAGGGGAAACAGAAACTGGAGTCCTTATTCAGATAAACAGGCAATCCATTTCAAATAAATGGCAGCCAGTGGGCTGTAGTCTGTCTTCCCCTCGCATTGGGGACATTTTGTCAGAATAAAGACGTCATGTTCCTTTGGGAGAAATACAGCCGCGAAGGAGGACAGGGAAGATTAAACAGGACTGTAACTGTGAGGTCAGCTCACTGGCAACAAGTAATATGTTTTCACACTATGCAACGGGTTAACTTGGGGACCTGGGCGGGGTCTCCACACAGGGTTACACATCTCTGCTGCCTAGATGTGGAAGCTGGAAGGACCAGGACATGTGCTTGGAAGGCCTGTCGCCTGCTTTCCTTTGCCACTTGAGTTTAAAAGAGCACATGAGGGGCGCCTGTGGTTCAACGGGCTAAGGCGCCAGCCACGCACACCTGAGCTGGCGGTTCGAATCCAGGCTGGGTCCGCCAAACAACAATGACGGCTGCAACCAAAAAATGGCCGGGCGTTGGGGTGGGCACCTATAGTCCCAGCTACTTGGGAGGCAGAGGCAGGAGACTCGCTTGAGCCCAGGAATTGGAGGTTGCTGTGAGCTGTGATAGCACAGCACTCTACCCAGGGTGACAGCTTGAGGCTCTGTCTCCAAAATAAATAAATAAATAAATAAAAGGGCACATGACATGCATCCCTTTGGAAGATGGGGGATGGGTCCCTGGAAATGACCGTGATACCCAAATGAGCACTCGTTCTTTTCTCTGGTTCTTCGTACGGGTGATCCAGACAGCTCACATCCTCACACTCTCGTATTTTCTCTTCAAATTCCCTGACGTCATGACATGTATCTGACAATGGTGCCTTTCAGCCACTGTACCTTGGGTTTTTGGTCCATTCTCTCAGGACATGATAAGGCATTTATTTATTTTATTTTTTCTTTATTTTTTGAGTTTTTTTATTTTTTCAAATTAACATGAGGGTACAGTTTTGAGGTGACATTGTTCTCACCTCCAGGGTAAAGTTCCATTTGCAGGGGAACCCCTCCCCCAGAGGGCGTGTTATACACCTCAGCCTGTGCACATTAGGTGAGATCCCAAGCCCCTCCCAGAGGGGGCGTGTTATACACCCCAGCCTGTGCACATTAGGTGAGATCCCAAGCCCCTCCCAGAGGGGGCGTGTTATACACCCCAGCCTGTGCACATTAGGTGAGATCCCACCGTGCACCTCCCTCTGTCTGCCAAACGTCCTTCTCTCCCCACTCCTGCTTCTCTCTAGTTGGGGGTGGAGGATAGAACAGCATTTATAAAGGGACTTTCACTCACCCTCAACTGCCTGCCGGTTCTCTCCTTCCTCAGTCATTCCCTAGGAGGTGACTCCAGGCGACTTTCCCTCAGAACAGAGACTGCCTATTAAGCGGCTGCACCACTCACTACATAACCTAGTAATCTTTCTGTGTTTCGGTTTTCTCATGAGTGAAACAGGGACGACTAAATAGATTCATGTATATGATATGCTTGGCACACAGTGAGTTCCTTGGATTAGGTGAAAAAGAAGCAACAGCAAACACTCTCATTGGCTGACAATGGCGCTCACCCCTCTATGCTGTGCAACTGGCCGTGCCAGTAAATATGCACATGTGTATAGATGGAGATACGTGTACATGTATGGACTTACGCCACTGTTCAGTGCTATAATATAATCTTGTATATGTATAGGTGGTAATATATACGATACATATATATGTTTAAAATTAAAATACAGCCCAAGAGCATTTCTGCTGTAAGGTACCAAAGCTTAACTAGGGAAAGAGAAAATGGTGAGGTGTGATTGTATTTGTTCTTCAGGTTTTATCATGAATTACAACAGCTTCCAACATCGAGTAAGGACTAACATATCCTTCTTGGTCTTTGTCATCCTTAGAGGTAACAGCTTTTGCCACATATTCTTATGTTTGGTTAATTCATTGACTAATGAACAGCAGAACTGGTATTCATCCTTGCTTTTTGCTGTGTTTCCTATTCTGCTAGAAATCAAGGTACCATGGCTAATAATGATCATAGATACACTATCACTTTGTTGCTGAGGCTAGAGTACCCTGGCCTTAGCCTTGGATATAGCAACTTCAAACCCCTGGGCTCAAGAGATCCTCCTGCCTCAGCCTTCCCAGTAGCTGGGACTACAAGCATCTGCCACAACACTTGGCTAATTTTTCTATTTTTAGTGAAGACAAGATCTCTCTCTTGCTCAGGCTGGTTGTGAACACTGGAGCTCAAGGGATCCTCCCGCTTTGGCCTCTCAGAGTGCTAGGATTACAGGCGTGAGCCACCGTGCCTGGCTTATAGTAATGTTGGTTTTTTTCAATACCTCCTCCATGCTAGATAGTGTACCAGGCACGTCTCATGTATTATCTCACTGGGCCACTGTTGCAGTCTGACGAGGCAGGGCCCATGTCTCCTTCAACGTGTGAGTAGGCCCCAAATGCATCAGTGAGTTGGGCAGGCGGGCATGCAG
The DNA here is from genome assembly GCA_963573935.1 of Arctocebus calabarensis. Lineage (NCBI taxonomy): Eukaryota > Metazoa > Chordata > Mammalia > Primates > Lorisidae > Arctocebus > Arctocebus calabarensis. The sequence continues at coordinate 14,285 of CAUYON010086229.1, read as the reverse complement.
ACTGACTGCAGCCCACTCCATTGCATCTCCTAGCAGGGCTCTTCAACAGCAGAAGTGTAACCCACTTCCTCCCTGCCTCACCCCACCTTCCTCAAACCAGGACTTGGCAGGACTTCATTTCTTCTTTCTTTTCTTTTTTAAGAAAGTCTCATTTCATAACCCTTTGTAGAATGTCTTGGAGTCGCAGCTCACAGCAACCTCAAACTCCTGCACTCAAGCAATCCTCGTGGCTCACCCTCCCTAGTAGATTGGAGTATAGGCACCCACCATAGCGCCTGGCTATTTTTAGGAGAGAGGGGTCTTGCTCTAGCTCAGGCTGGTCTTGAACTCATGAGCTCAGGCAATCCACCTGCCTCGGCCTCCCAAGGACTTAATTTCTTTTTAAAGAATATAAGAATATACCCTTAGCAAATCACCAATGAGCCATGATCGTCACAGACTACATTAGAGGAGGTGGGAGATGCAGGAGAGGGTCTGTATTCCATGCCACTTGGCAGAATATTTCATAAAAATCTCCTTTAGATATATTTCTGCTCACTCACTCTTCCTAAAATTCTCTCTTTCCAGAAGCTACTGAGGTTCTCCTTTTCCTCAAATTCCTTCCTGTGATCCAAATTCAGTTCTCTGAGAACTTGCACACACCTCTCAGCAAAAAAGCCCCCAAAGTACATGGAACCACCTTCCTTAGCATGAAGGAGGACCCCTGCATTGCCAGTTGGGTGTATCCCTCTAGCCCAACCCACATATCAAAGTTTGCTTCCAAAGATCTAAAATCTTCTCTCAAAAAGGAAGCCTGATGCCATAAAAAGCATCATTGTTTTCCATATGTTTACATAATGTTTTCATAAGGTTCAGTCCTTTCTGAGCTCCCGCTGTGTGTCTTGGGCTTTATACCCATTATCATTTATTCTCAACAGCTCTACAACTGCCTTGGGATCAGGGGACACTTGCTAAACGACCAGGTGGGACACAGAGGAGAGGGGATTAAACAGGGATGAGGGCAGAGAGGGGAACTAGAGCAGAGGGTTGGGAGAGAGGGTCTGAAACTGGAGCATGGGTTTCAAATCCCAGCTCTGTCACTTAGGGAGCCTTGAGCAGGGTACTTTACCTCTGTTAAGCCTCAGCTTTTTCTCTTATTCAAATGGAGATCATAAAAGTAGCTATATCGTGGAAGTGAGATGACAATTCAATGAGATAGTATTTAGTATTTTAACTGCTTAGCATAATGCTTGGCCCTGAGTGAAAAGCACTCGAGCGTTATTTATTATTATTATTATTGTTAAATATTAGCAGCAGCCTCATGCTGGTTCTGTTAACTCATTCTCTCTGTGCCACTGATCTTTTATCTAAAATAAAAAAGAGAGGGAATCATAATACTTTCCCCTTCCCAAGTATTAAGATAAAACCTTTAGATAAATTAAATATTAGATGAATTTAATTGAGCAAGGAATGATTTACAAATTGGGCAGCGTACAGACCTAGAAGAGGTTCAGAGGGTTCCCTCTGCTATGGAGGGAAGAGTGAGTGAGGCCCAGAAACAACTTGACTGGCTACAGCCTGGGGCTGCCTTCTTTGATGAGGGCCTGACTAACTGGCCACCTGCCGTTGACTAAAGTTAGGCTGCTGATGCTCTTTGTCGTCAGAATTATACTTCTAACTTAGAATTTCAGTTCCTTTACGTGCTATGTCAAGTTGTAGTTGCTATGTAAGAACTCAAAGTATAGAGGCATTCTCAGGCCAAATTTAGCTTAATTTAACACAAGTAGCAAGAATGGTCGAGAATGATGATGAGTATGAATGTACCTTGAAAATATATAAAGAACTGCCCAAATGTAAAGGGCTACCCTTTTCAGTGTATCTTTATGGGAACAGGATTAAGAACTGCTTCCGGTCCACGTGAGCCAAACTTTGCATTGAATTCCTAAGTCAGTTTATCCTGATATACGATTCAAGTGCAACACATCTCTTCTCCCCAGAGATCAATCAGTGATTGTCATTTGACACATTTACAGCCCACTTCCTTAAAACAAAAAAAGCTTATTGAATGTTGTACAATAAACCATTTCCTCGTCTTGGTGCTGAACAACAGCGACCCACAGGCCCCTTCTATGTTTCAATGAGCTAAGTGCTGTGTTTTATTTTTATTTTTTTTCCAAGCCTAACCATCCAACTTCCCACCTAATTCCCAAAGGATTACCTCTTTCTGCTCAAGGAGTCTCAAACTCTCTCCGAGCTAGCAAAAAAGTGTCTAAGTGTCTTCATTCTCGACCAGGAAACATAACAGGATCAAACAGACCATTTGAGTTTTCCTCACAGCGTGGTTCTTCTTGGCTCAACATCTCCGTGTCTGAACTCTGTTTGTACTGAACTCAAATGCCTGGGAAGCCAGGAGGATAAATCTACATCAACAGTTTTTGCAGGGGTAGTAGCACCTATGCCCTGTCAGGGTTTGGGGCTCAGGACTCACATAAAGGCCTCAATGACCTCCCCCTTGTGAACCCGGCACTGCTCTTGCAGCAAACCTTGACCTCCCCCTCGTGGGCCCGGCACTGCTCTCTGCAGCAAACCTTGTAACAAGCTCTACCTGGGAGCTTCTTGCCAGTTAGGCTGGCCTTGCTGACTGACTCTGAGTCTCCCTTCTGCCACCCAGGAGCCTACCTGTTCCTCCCCATGTCTTATCTGCTTTAGAGGCTGGTCAAAGAGCTACAAACATAGTTTTGAGCCTTTTTTTTCTTTTTTCACTCTGTCATTCTAGGTAGAGTGCTGTGGCATCACAGCTCACAGCAACCTCAGACTCCCAGGCTCAAGTGATCATCTTGCCCCAGCCTCCAGAGTAGCTGGAACTAAAGGTGCCCACCACAATGCTTAACTAGTCTTTCTATTTTTTACTGGAGATGGGATCTTGCTCTTGCTCAGGCTGGTCTCAAACTCCTGGGCTTGAGAAATCCATCCTCCTCAGCCTCCCAGAGCGCTAGGATTACAGGTGAGAGCCACCATGCCTGGCCAAGTTTGGTCTTGATATAGAGGTTTGCTAGGTGTGGGTATGTGGGTAAGTCAGCTTAGCCTCTTTGAGCCCCCATTTCCTTCTCTGCAGAATGAGGCTTCATTAGCTTTCCCACATGAGAAAACTAATGAATGAATGCAGAAGTTACTTTGCCATCAGCTGGCACATGACATGGTCTTAGGCAATATTAATTGACGTCAAATGCTTATCTGTGCCTCTCGTATCTGACTCTGTATAGCTTCCCTATCCTCCAGATAAGGCCAACTTCTAGTGCTTGTCTTAGCTGCCTTTCGTCATTGTTATTTATGCTCTTCGAGTGCACACATTGACCTTTGCGTTTGATGCCTAGAAAATGATTTGTCTCAAAATTCTAAGTCTACATCAATTAAAATAAATTTAACGCATTTCTCAGGCAGTCAACACTCATTTCTACTGGAAAAATCCAAGTGCAAATGAGACATCTGGTTCTCATGTACAGAAGTTTTGTGCATTATTTGTATCTGTGTCAAACAAAACTAATGTCCTCTGTTTCTCTGTTAGAGATTAGAAAATATGATGAAAAAATAAATGACCGGAATATGATGAAGTCTTTTCTGAAATCACACTAATTTTTGTTTTGCTGTAAGTTGAATCATTTAATTGTTCTGCACAAACATTTTTTGTTTCTCCATATCTGTGGCACTGTCTAAAATTCCATTAAAAAGTCAAGAAAACCAAAGTCAAACGCCACTCAGAAGGCTAACATCACAAGCCCTATCCCTTTTTCAGGCAGAGTGTATTAGATTATGCATCACAAATCTTAGGACTGAGTTTTCTAATTGGAGTCACGATTCTCAAACTCTGAATGTGAAGATTAATTTAAAATCAATTAAAATTAGACAAATATTTTTGAAATGGCATGGATGACCAATGATAAACAAGCTTCTGTTCTTGGCCTTTAGAAGTTTTCAGTTTAACTGGGGGAGGCAGACAGGGAACTAAACTATTAGAATACAAGAGTGTGGGCGGTGCCTGGGGCTCAAAGGGGTAGGGCGCTGGCCCCCTATGCTGGAGGTGGTAGGTTCAAACCCAGCCCCAGCCAAAAAACTACACAATAAAATAAAATAAAATAAAATAAAAGAATACAAGAGTGATCAGTGCAAATGTCAGTCCTCTAAGAAGGAATTGGAAACATTGTAGGCGCACACACACAGAGCTAGGGTGGATTTTAGTCCCAGCTTCCTCTTCGAAACTCTCCCAGCATTTTATCTGAACTTCCATGATGGCCCATTTCCATTTTCGCATCCTCCACAAATATTTGTAGAATGAATGAACAATTTCCTTACCTTTTCTAAACACAGGAAGCGGGTATCGCTGAATAGTTACTGCCCGATATCTGATCCTGTACACTATTAGCCAAGCTGCTAGCTGAGTGATAAAGTCTCTTGGAACCCCACCCCTGAGAACTTACCTCCTTGCATGACCCTGAAAAGAGCAGGAATTCAATGAAACGAGTAAATTACAAAAAAGAAAAAAACTGGGTGGTGCCTGTGGCTCAAGGAGTAGGGCGCCAGCCCCATATACCGGAGGTGGTGGGTTCAAACCCGATCCCGGCCAAAAACTGCAGAAAAGAAAAGAAAAGAAAATAACCAACCACTGACATTTTAGTAACAAACTATAGAAATGATCCCTGAACGTATAGTCTTCACTGACATTTTAAATGTAGCTCACCTGGCATCAAGTCACTCTGAGGGTCTTATGAAAGCCCATCATGTTCCCTATGTATGACAACTTTATGGATGACCTTTGGAACACTCTGTATTAGAAGCAATTGAGGTGGGGAAGCTAATTATCTATAAAGATATAACTATTTGATAATAAATACTTCATTTAAAATAATAGACACCAAAAATCAATGGGAAAATAAAAAACTTCTAAGTGCTGAAGACAAATAAATTCCAAACTAAAATTACTAAATTATTCTGTTCCTGAGCAAGAGCAAGTCCCTATCTCTACTAAAAATAGAAAAACTAGCCAGGTACCATGGCGGACACCTGTAGTCCCAGCTGCTGTGGAGGCTGAGGCAAGAGGATCACCTGACCTCCCCCCCAAAAAGAAAGCTCATCGTGATCATAGGACCTTCCCTCTTTCCTTCCCTTGGCCAATGGCCCCCCCATCCTCCTCAGCTGGATTCTCTGACCCCCATTTTTACACTGGCTTATCTGGTTCTGATCCTTGGGTCTGCAGACCTGCACTGGTATCCCTCTCTGACTGTGGTTTCCTTTAGTCTGTTTTCATTCTTCCCCCTTAACACCAGTCTTTTTCTTTTTCTTTTTTTTTGCAGTTTTTGGCCGGGGCTGGGTTTGAACCTGCCACCTCTGGCATATGGGGCTGGCACCCTACTCCTTTGAGCCACAGGCGCCGCCCACCAGTCTTATTTTCTAAGAACCCCCACAAGGTGGTTTTCCTCTCTAAAATACTCTCACAGTCTGGGCAGGTCCCCCAGTTTCTCCCCAGGGAGGGAGAATGTGGAGGAGCAAAGGAGGATGAGATTGAGGTGTTGGGGTCCCAGCACTGGCACTTATCAGATGAGGGTCTTTTCCTTTCCCTGTGGACTTAGCCATCTGTAGAGAGCTAATACACCTGCCTCAGGTGCTTCTGAAGGTCAAAGCTGAGTGATTGTACATGTAAGTGCTGAGGATGACATTCAGCAAATAGTAGTTCTTTCCTCTGCTGCAACTGGGCTGTTTCCTCTCAGGCCCCGCTGTCAATGTGATATCGTTATCAAGGCAGAAGGAGTAAGAAATCCCTTCCTAAGGAAATTCCAGACTCACCTACCTTTGGTGCTTCTTTTTGCTCTTCATAAATTGCTTGTTATTCCTTCTTTCAATTCATCTCAGGAATACTGGAGGATTCCCCATCCAATGCATGCCAATTAGTTTGTATCTGACTCACTGATAGTGAAACATGACACAAAGCCAGGTATCGATAATACTAATAATAATATGTGTAATTCCAAAAGAATCAAGATCAGCAAAAAGTTCTCACGATGAGTTACATTATTTCCCATGGTATAAACGCTAACCTTGTATCTTATTTTTAAATTGCACCTTAAGGATTTTGTACTTCTTTGTGTGTGCATAGTTCTTGCCTTAGTCATCTAGGTCTCAGCAGTTCCTTATCCTCTGAGCCTCATCTTAATGCCCTCCTATGGAGGAAGCTGTAACCCTCTTTCCTTGTGGGCATACTAGCAGTGTGTCTATACTAAGAAGGAAGGAATTTGAGAGAAGTAGCCACATGTGTTCCAAGACATGGACTCAAAAGAATATGCCAAAAGGAACCCAAGCCTTCAACTGTTTCACTTGTATCCTTCACCTTCCAGAACTAAAGCTCAATAAACATCCTAGCCCTTGATCCTTAAAGGCAAATGGGACACCTATTGCACCATGTATTAGTCTGTCTCTCTCCATCCTCATCTCCATCTCTTCAATCTCTCTAAGTCTAGAGAAAAAGGAAGAAGTTTGTGCATCTGTGTGTATTTAGAGGGTGTGTCCTCTCCTTTTGCTCTATAGTTAAGGGCTTGGGCACTTGCAGTGGAGGTTTTTACGTTTGAATGCATACATTGATTTGGGGAGGTGGACACCATCATGGAAAGGAAGGGGTGGGGTCAAGTGCTCTTCAGGACAGGAAGGAGTGGGATCAAGTGCTCTTCAGGTCAAGAGATGGAGGATCTGGAGGTACTGCATCCCCCAGCAGGAGCACAGAACTGCAAGGAGGTGCCATTTCTGTTTCATGGCACATGAGCATGTTCTGAGATGGGAGAAGGATGAGAAAGTCTAGTAAGGTTCAACCTTCTCCATACTGAGCAAGTCAGTCTGGAATAGAACCGACTGGGCAGCTCTCCTTAGTAATAGGTTCATGGTCTGTGAATTCAGGCTTCTGGCTACCTCATTCAGGCCCTCTTTTTTCCTGGCTGAGAGACTTTGAGAAAAACTATTTGCCTCCTTGTATCCCATGTTCCTCACAGGTAATAATATTGCCTATTTCATAGTGAGGTTTAATGCTATAAAGAACTTAGACTAGTGGCCATTTATAGGCAGAGTTCAATGAACAGATTCTTCATTCTTTTTCCTAAAAACTAAAGAAGGGTGTGTATTATTTGCACCTCTTCCTCCATCTCACACCTTTCCTGAAAAAAAAAAAGTCTGAGATGTTATTTTTCCCCGAGAAACTGAGGCCTAAGGAAATACAAGTACATGATCTGGGTCAGAATTCAACTGTCCAGATACACAAACCAAAGCCCACGAAATGGGTAAATGGTGATGTCTTTCTTTTGTTCTCCTTTATCAAGAGCTCATTAGGTATTGGGCATTCCACTCGCTCAACAAATACTTACTAAAGGCCAACTATGGTCAGCCACAATGCCAGATACCACTGTGCCAGGGGCACAAAAACGCCAAAGGTGAAGTTGCTGCTGTCAAAGATTCAGAGTCTAGTAAGGAAAGCCGATCATGTGGAGAGATTTGGGTACACAAATTAAGGAGTGCTTGACTCTTGACAAAGTGCATTACAATACTGTGAAAGAATTAATCTGAAAATCCCAGCTTACATTACATTTATGGTACAAACGTAATGAAAACCATTAAATGAGAAAATTTAGCAAAAGGACTCATACTGAATCCCAAGAAACAACAATGGCTATGTCATTTTTCTGAAACTTAAGAAGTGAGCCAGGCTCGGTACCCACAGCTCAGTGGCTAGGGCGCCAGTCACATGCACCAGGGCTGGTGGGTTCGAACCAGTCCAGGGCCTGCTAAAAAATCAACAGTGACAATAACAACAACAACAACAACAACAACATGTAGCCAGGCATTGTGACAGGCACCTATAGTCCCAGCTACTTGGGAGGCTGAGGCAAGAGAATCACTTAAGTGTAAGAGTTTGAGGTTACTGTGAGCTGTGATGTCACAGCACTCTACCGAGGGTGACATAGTGAGACTCTGTCCCAAGAAAAGAAAAGTAGTCCACCAATTTTGTTGTTGTTGTTGTCAGTTTGAGTGGAATGTTGCCCTGAGGTGTTTATACATGTCCCCATCTGCCACCACAAATGCACCATCACTTTGGAGCAGCCCATAGCTAACTACTCTATCTGTTGCACCCCAAAAGGATAGGGCGGAGCTTCTCATAGTTGTAGCCAGTAAGCCTGTTCTCTGGCCAACTAAGCTAACTGGCCATAGGCTTGATTGAATTCAAGGAATGAAATTTTCAAAAGGAAATGCTACTTGTGTCCAGATCTTTGTGAAATAGCTGCCTGTGGGTAGGGGCTGCAGGATCGTGATGGCAGTCATTCTGCTGCCTCCGGAGGCGCCTCATCTAGATGCTCCTCCGTGTGTGTAGATAAGGGGGGCAAGGGAACTTGATCATACTTTGGCAGTTGCGCTCTTGGTCTTCACCAGTGGCCCAGAATTCTGCTCTCCGGCTTATCTAAGCATCAGGATTCCCTGAGCCTTCACGTGAGCGTGAGACCAGATCTCTTCACGTGGCTACTGCCAGGTTGTGTCAAAGAATCCTCAAGTTTGCCCCAGCATTGAAACAGGTATCACAGGTGCCCAGAGACACTGAGCCTAGAGATAGAAGAGTTCAAAGAAACAAACTATACCACCCAAGACTGGTCATCTTTGGGTCAGTTGTTGGCACCTATAGAAAGGTGCAAAAGGAGTAACGAGGTAGAGACCAAAGTGGCTTTCACTCTGCGTGCCTGAGCCTAGAGAAGGCACCACCACGTACCCCACCAGCTAACCCATCAGAGGCCCTCCACACAACATGGTCGTCATCAAGTGGAAACCACAACTTTGTAAAGTATACCTGGGATAGTAAAACACACTAAGGAAACATCGTGTCTCAGAGAACTTTCTCCAGGGAAAGTGGCACTGCTCTCCATCCACACAGCCATACAACCTGGGTACAACGCAGCCAGGCAACCAATGCTCTGCACACATTCTAGTCTCTTTTCACAGATTAAGCGACTTGCCTGAGACCACCCAGCAAGCAGGTGGCACACTTATCCTTCCTTGCCAGGTTTTCATTTCCAGCCACATCAGCCCTACTCATCTCTTCTCACTCCAAGTGAAACTCTTCTTACTCCCCAACATGGGCCTTTTATTCAAGCCAGGTCAATTTCCCGAGGTATTTTGTCGAAAGGACATTTTTATTTTTTCCTGCCATCTCCACACACCCATGCCTTTATAATTTGGTACAGAGGTCACCTTCAGTAGCAAATATTTCCCCCAAACTCTAACTTTACCTGGGTTCTGAGTAAGTGAGAAAGGAGATGTTGGAGCAGAAGAGATGTATGGAGTGGGAGTGAGGCTTGGACAGGAAGGGAGGAATTGATTTCAGATACACTTTGCAGTTTCCATCTCCTCAACCAAGATGTTGACATTGGCCTTGGCCCCTGTGCACTTGTGGTCCTGTTTGCAGCATGCTTTGTGTAGAAGAGGAAATCAATGCTCAGAGAGATGGAAATGTCTTCTCCAAGGTTACATGGCAAGGCAATGAAGACTGGAATATAGGCTTCTTTTCCAGTCCAGTCTCCTATTCCACCAGAAATGGAGAAGACTAGTTCTTTACAGTCTCAGATCTCCACTCTTAGAATGCTGATGTCCCCAAAAAGCATGTTCTGCAAGGCCGTTCCCAAAGCTGCTTATTCTTTCTTCTGCCACTGACACATCCTCCTGCTGCATCCAGGTGGCACCGCTGCCACTGGGCACCCCACTGTTCCTGCTAGCATGCTGGAGCCCCAAACCTTGGTTTGGTCACCTCCTTTTCACCCAGTTGGTGAGGGAGGAATTCCTGCGCAAGGGTTGTGGGAGTGTCTGCCACCAGACAGATGAGATTGATGGCTTATTAGCCACATATCCTCACAGGCTGGCAAGGGAGGACACTGCACACCATGCAGGACCACACAGGGGTTGCAATGGGGACAGAATGAACAGCTGGGGTATGGGAAATGGGATTCAAAAGGACAAAGTGCTGTTGTGTCCCAGGGGAGAATGGGATGGGCTATTTGAGTAATTCCACAGGCTGGCAGAAAACTCACATCCTCGATGCCAGGATAAATGGGACAGCACCTGGTCCATCTGGGAAGACTTGCTTGGCTAGGGGACCTTAGCTGCGGGAACAGAGTGAAGAGACGAGCTTGCTTGGACCACTTGAGGCCCTCCTGGTGTCACTAAATCTCAGAACAGCAGACAATGTGGGACCTTCACTTCAGGCTTTCCCCACAGGCTTCCTTCCCAAGCTCATCTGTGTCTTCACCGGGGGAGACGCTTCCCTCCCCTTGTGTGTTACAGGTTGTCAAAGGCGCACCCAAGCAGAGCTAGAGTATAAACAGTTCTTTCACTTTTGTTTTACAACTTGTGGAATCCCTCCTCACAGGGAAAACTTCCAAGTTACAGACACGAAGCCGTACTCATCAACCCCAGGCCCCCTCCAACACTAGGACTTTGTTTCTGCTGAGCTCACATGTCTGCCCTCCTCAGTCCTTTCCCAAGGGCGCCCCCAGGCCCGCAGGCACACAGACCCAGGGCGAGCCCTGCCCAGTGTTCACAGATGTTAACTGACTCCAGAAGAGGTCAGGTCTCCATCTGGCATCGCTGCCCCTTTAGCACTGCATATTTGAGAGCCAGAGGGGCCAACTGGGGCAAGAATCAAGGAAAGAAGCAACTACTTGGCCACTGTACCTACTTTTTCTCAGGTAGCCCCAAGCATTTCTGGCTGAATGCTGCCACTCACAGCACTCACACAAAATCTGGAAGCGATTTGAAGTTCAAAGGTACCCACAGACTTCAGCAAAGCAAAGCTGGAGGCGGCTGCTGGCTGCACAAAGCACATTAACATATATATTTAAAAAATTAATATTTTTAAGGCTCTTACAGACTTCTCAGTAGACTTTCTGTCTGAAAAGTCACCAAAGTCCATGCCTTTAACATGTTCTCTGAGCCAGGGTTGGGAAGAACCCTTCGGGTAATTTATGACCATCTGTTGTCACAGGTCAGGAAACGGGAGTCCCCTATCCTTCCACCCTCTTCTCAGATGCCAAGGACTTGGCCCTCTGACTGCTCAGGGTGAGAATGGGATCCCGGGACACAACGACAAATCCCATCTCATTTTGCTCCTTGGCACACAAAGCAGTCTCCATGTGAGATTCAGATTTGGAATTTCGGAACCAATAACAAAAAGATACATTCAGGTCTGTTTCTTGTTTGATAATCCCTCTACCTTCTCCTTCCTCCGGTTTTTTTTTTTTTTCCTTTATGTTCCGTCTTCTCCGTACAGTAGCAGTGGACTCAATCAAGTCACAAAGCCACATGTAGAGTGATAGCTAATGTTTATTTGGCATCTTGATGAAAGCGGGCTGAGACTCAATAGGTGTCAGCCCTGAAAAGCAAGAGTGCTTACCCTTTAAAGGTTTTCGGTAGGGTCGGAGGAGGAGAGTGTTACTTTGGTGTGCTAGTGACTGTTGCCAGGTATGGTTCTAGCTGGCTTCCCACTGACACCGTTGTGTTCCTTTACAGTTTAGACCCCCCCCCACCCCCCTGCAGCCATTGTGTTCTGCTAGTTCCTCATTTCTTCTTGGGAAGGGGATGGTTTCAGCAGAGGTCGCTGCACAGCCAAGATGGAGTACCTTATGCTCAAAATGGAGCAGCCTGGGCTTGCTGTGTTTGGGAGTTCCTCCAACCAACCCACCATTCTCACATCTTGGTACCCTTCTTCTCTCTCCCTCCTACCATCGGCCCTTTCCCTTCTCCCCCACCCCGCTCTTCTCTTCCTTTCCTTCCCACTCTTACTCCCATCTCTCTGTACAGTCAATTCTTCCAAGAACCCATGACCCTTTAATCTAGAATCTTGTCTCCTTGAACATGGTCTGGTGATGCCCTGTGCCCAAGAGGGAAGCATGCCCCCCTCTCCCATTCTGAGTCTGAGACCCGTAGTACTTCCTCTAGGGATTCTGCTAACAACTCATCTCTCCCCTGAGAAGCTGGGCAGATTTCAAGAGTGAGATGTGGAGGCAGAAAACACCCCAGAGGCTCACCAAGGCAGTGTTCAGGAGAGGGAGGCGTGGCCATGGGAGAGACTCAGTCAACATGAATCTTGTTCTTACCTTCCTCTTTGTGAGCCCTTGGGCAGCACCCATTTCCTCTCTGTTCCTCGGAGGATTATCTGCAGAATTGAACATGCTGGACTTAAAGAGCTTTACCAGGTCCTTAATGTTTGGTTACTTTTGTTTTGACAGTGCCTTAAAACCACAGGCTTCATTCCCCCCCATAACCAATATGACACTCTTTGATGAATGAATAGGCTTGTAACGCACATGGTCATTGATAGCATTTCCAAGGGGAGAGAGGGAAGTACATCCCCTACCCCGCCCCCAGGCTCTGGATTGCTAGTTCCAGCCTGTCTTTGCTCCAGTCATGCTAGCCACTGGCTCCTGCATCAGTGACCTGTGTCTTACTGACACTACCCACTGGCCCTAGGTCACCCTGACTTCCTTCTTTCTCCAGTGTGTGGGGAAACATTTTCCTTTCAGAAACTCAGAAACAGGTTTTGAGTTTAAAAAAATGTTGACTGAAGTCAACACCACATGAAAATAAAAGGGAGTATTTCTGGACATAGACTTCTGAATATATTAGGGAGCCAAAGTTAAGATAAGTTAAACTCTGGACTTAGGTTGTTTTGAGACTGAGTTTCCAGAGCTGATAAGATTTTTAGACTCTCTCAGGAGATTCTCTGCTCCAACTCTTATGGAAACTGAATTTCAATGTTACCACAAGACTTCTGACCGTCCCCACCCACGGCTGGCTTTGTGGTGGGAGCATGGCTAGTGTTTACTAAAAAAGGAGTCATCTGGTGCAAGAGGGGCGACAGTCAAAGACAGCCCTCCTGCTGGGAGCACCCCTTCAGGGCAGGCCAGTCCATCTAGACCACAGCTCTGGAACAACAGCCTCTCAGTTCTATGACCAGTTAAGTCTCTGGGGATGAAAAACTAACTTTCTTCCTGTGGGGAAAGAATCGCTGGTTGGTTGATTTGTTTCTTTGTCATCAGTCTTGGTTTTTGTTCCTGTCCATAACAGATTGTTCCTGTTGCCCTGGCACGAGCCAGACCTACGTAAAGTGAGTCAGTTACAGCCTCGGTCTTTGGTCCACTTATGTGGGGAGGTGCTTCCAAGAGCTGTGGGAAAGGGGTGAGGCTCAGAGATGATGCTCATTTGCAGAAAATAAAATGAAAGAGTAAAGGCAAATAACTTATGCTAGAAAGTGCACTGTTTTTAGTGAGGATGGAGCTCTCTGAAGAAGTGGACGAGGATTGAAACCAGATGCTGCTCCGGATTCACTCACTTGTAAAATGAGCCAATCTAATTTCTTCTTTCTGGAGTATTACAATGCCAAATTCTTTGGTCGATGGAACCTAGAGATCATCGGCAATGGACACCGCTGATGTTTATCCCTCTGTAGTGCTTAGTAAATTATCCTCTTCATAAATTATTATACAGGGAGATTAATAGAGGTAGCCTTTACCCTTGTCACTATGCCTGGCAATTTGGGAGATGGAACAGGATTGTCCTCCCATTTCTCTTGCCAATGTCTCACAATGACTGCTCCCAGAACCTCTTGGGGTTATGTCAATAAACACTATTTTTCTTTTAAAGATAGAAAAGGAAGTCCAAGTTGCTTTAAAAAAAAAAAAGTATCGGCTTGGTGCCTGTAGCTCAAGTGGCTAAGGCGCCAGCCACATATACCAGAACTGGCGGGTTCAAATCCAGCCCAGGCCTGCCAGCCACATACACCAGAACTGGTGGGTCCAAATCCAGCCCAGGCCTGTCAAACAATGACAAGTAGAACCAAAAAATAGCCAGGTGTTGTGGTGGGTGCCTGTAGTCCCATCTACTTGGGAGTCTGAGGCAAGAGAATTGCTTAAGCCCAAGAATTGAAGGTTACTGAGTTGTGATGCCACAGCACTCTACCCAGGGCAACAGCTTGAGGCTCTGTCTCAAAAAAAGAAGTATTCAAGTCCTATATTTTTCTAATTTTAGACTATGAGAAGATTAAATAAATATAAAGTAGAATTTTTGAAATATGGGGATATCTTTTTTTTTTTTTTTCATTCCTGGATAGGTTTCTTAAACCCACTTTTATTAATTGTAAGTAATACAAATATTCCAAAAATATAAACAGACACTTAATGGCGTCCTACATTTCAAGTTTTTGAATACAACAAATTTATCAAACCATGAATCTGTAA
>CAUYON010086228.1:0-27602 GCA_963573935.1 Arctocebus calabarensis | reverse complement strand
GATGGAGACTTTACCTCTTTCATGTTTACATGGATGGAGCTGGAACATATTCTTCTTAGCAAAGTATCTCAAGAATGGAAGAAAAAGTATCCAATGTACTCAGCCCTACTATGAAGCTAATTTATAGCTTTCATAGGAAGGGTATAACCCAACTATAGCACAAGAATATGGGGAAAGGGACAAGGGAGGGGAGGGTAAGGATAAGGTGGGCGTGGAGGGAGGGTAATTGGTGGGGCAACACCTACGGTGCATCTTAGAAGGGTACAGGTGAACCTTACTAAATGCAGAATACAAATGTCTTCATATAATAAGTGAGAAAATGCCAGGAAGGCTATGTTAATCAGTTTGATGAAAATAGTTCAGATTGTATATGAAACCAGCACATTGTATTCCTTGATTGCACTATTGTACACAGCTATGATTTAATAATAAAGACAATAAAAAAAGAGGCATCCAAAAAGCAAAGAGGCCAGGCCTCAAGCCCCCTGGTGAAGCTGGATCTGACCCTTTAGATTCTGAAATCAGCTTCCCCTCTGCTGGAGTATGCAGACCTTCCATACATTCCCCAGAACACACATCTATAATTTTAGGGAAGGCTTGAACAGACAAAGAGAGAAAACATCCATTGGATTTTCCAAGACCAGTGTTCGCAGTGTGCATTTCCCACTTAAGCATCATCAGCATCCCCTGAGAAGTTGTTAGGAATGCAAAATTTGGGGTCCCACCCCATGCTTAGTGAACCCAGAACTCTGGAAATGGGGAAATAGCGAGCTATGATTTAACAAGCCCTCCAGGTGATTCCAATGCACACTCAAGAGTAAGCCAATAATCAAATCTCACACAGGTGAGGGGCATTGAGTTGAATTCAAATTTAATGTGAGCACATTTGGGCACACTGCCTTGTGAGGTCTGCTGATTCAGAGTCATTAGCACTGTTCACCTAATATTTTCATTTGTCTGTTTTCCGGGCACATACTAAGATTGTATTTATAAGTGTCTTATGGCTAAGTGAGAACATAAGACTAGTTCTTGCCAATGAGTTGTAAAAAAAAAAAATTGATTCTCAGTGCGTGACTCTACAGAGCTTTCTCTATCCCTTTATACTAATATTCAAAGTTGAATGTTCTTAATCTATAAATCCAAAATCCAACAGCAGCACACCATCACCAAATAGAAATCACACACCTGACCTCTTGTGACATGTCCGGTCAAAATGCAGGTAAACAACATACAATTTATTTATTTAGTATCCCCAAGGGAAAAATAAAATTACCATCAGGCTATGTGTTCATGGCATATATGAAACATAAACAAATTATATGTTTAGACTTGGGTCTCCTGCCCAAGATAGTTCATTATGTATATGCAGATATTCCAAAATAAAAAAAAAATTTGAAAACAAAACACCTCTGGTTCCAAACATTTTGGATAAGAGATATTCAACCTCTAGTCACTGCTCCACCAACCTGGGTCCCAGAGCAAAGAGATAGGGGAAAGGGCTTTAGATATAAATCACTAAGATTTGGGGGTTATTTGTTACTACAGCATAGCTCAGCCTACCCTAACTGATATTATTTGAAACTATGACCACATGTCCTAAAACTTCTGTCACTGCTCTTACTTCAAATATCATGTCCCATTTTAAACCACAGGTCTTAGGTTGGTTTGTTTTTTCAATCAGACATAATTTACTTATTTTTTTCTGTATCCCACTGATATAGTCTAACATAGAGCTAGGAACACTACAGAGGCCTCATAAATAATGTTATTGACCCACCATAATCCACATTCACTTCAAAAGACCACTCTCCCTGCATAGTTCATGTTTCTGTCTGTAAAAATCTATCTGCCACAAAGCATTCCTCATATTTTCCTCCTGAAAGGATTTCTTTCCCTCTTAAGAGTACTTAAATTCAGCATTTGAGTCTTCTTGCTTTGTTTTAATCATTAACTGTGATTAGACACTCCAAGGGTTCTGGAGCAACCAGGAGATTGAACACATGTAATTTTCCTGATTATTTCCCTGACTCAACCCAGAACAAATATAAACAAACAACAGAAGTCAAAGAAGGAGTGTTTGTTTTCTCTAGATCACTGTGGATTCACACCTCTTTCCCATTTGCACTAATGAGAATTACATGAGTAATTCCCCCACAGAAAACACAACCCCTGAAGTCCTTCCAATGCCATTCTAAAATGGTAGCAAGAATTTAAAGTTATTTTAGTGCATGTAACTAAAAAATACCATGTAGCATAATTAAGCCTAAACATCTTTCCAGAATTAGGCTGTGAGTTCCTGGAGATGTGGGATGTGTCTTATCTTGGAATCCTTAAGGCCCAGCATAGAATCTGCCACATTGTGAGTGGTCAGTACGTGTGTTTAGTTGAATGAATGAGTGAAAAAATGAATGAATGAAGAAATCAAATTTTTCTTTTAAATTATTTCACTAGAAGAAACTGAAGACCAAATTTTGGTTAATGATAATGCTAATTAAACAAACAAAACCAATGAAAACAAACATCTTAATAGGAAAAAAAATGGCAGACACACAATTTCCTTAACTCTACTATTCATTCTAGCAGTCAAGGTGTCAACAGAATAGTTACAACAAAAGTCCAAGTTCCCCATGTTCCATTGTGGCCAGGGAGATTTCAGGGGTTTTCCCAGGATATTTAATTATCTAACAATCTGGCTCAGATTTCATAGTCCAAAGTAAACCAAAGAACTCTATTCTTTGACGGGAAACTCTGGTGAAGGAATCTCTGGAGGAAATGAGATGGCCCCTTCCTAGGCCGTCTCTTTCTTCATATCTGCTCCTATATGGAATACCTTTCTGGGTAGCTAAAGACATATGAAGTTGAATGAAATAACTCACCTAATTAATTTATACAAAAATGTTTTTCACTCTGCTTTAATTAAAGATCTGATTGAAATACAAGCTTCTATTTTCAAATGCAAATTAGTCAGAGTAATTTATACTTTACTATTAATTAGTTTACATACTGTAAATTTTTTGCTAGAATTCTTTGCCCAGTTAGAACAGCAGAACAGCAAGCAACTCATTTATACTCAACTCTCTTCATCCTGTTTCCTATATATTATGTGAGTGATTATTTTATTAATTAGGTAGAGTTTAGCAGAGAACAAAGAAAGCACAGTGTAACTTTTTTCATGTTTACTGCTCTAGAATTAGATCATTAGAGCACAGTATTCCTTTGCATGATCCTCTTTTGATTAGCATTATTAATTGCAAGAAATAGAAATGAGCTCTGGTTGGTTTAAAGCAAAAATTGAATTATTATAAGAATATTGGGTATTCTGGCAGTTGTCACCTAAGGAGAACAACAAGAATCACAAACTATTCAGAAAGAACACCACCTTAGATTAAGGTAAAGAACTGCAAAGGTCTCCAATGCCCGTGCCTGTCCCACCAGCCTGCTGGCAGTGGGTGTGGAGTCCACTATGACCTCCCTTCTGCCACTTTCCTGGAAATTCCAACTTATTGCCCACCCCTGCCACCAAAGTGGGGTGTTTCTCAGTCTCTACTCATTCCCATTTCAAAGTCTGGGGCACCCTTCCTCTTTAGTGGACTTGACCCTGCGTCTGCACAGTAGTAGTGAAGAAAGCTGAAAAGAATTTTGGTGCCTAGCATGAAGGGGCAAGCTCTATCTCCTAGGAAAGCACATAAAATAAAGACTGTGACAGTTTTCTAAAAATCATTAAGGATCATAATATTCTCCAAAATTTAGCTTTCTGCCATGGAATATTCCCATTTCATTGAGAGTGTTGATGTAGCCAAAATCTGGGTATATTTAAACCCTAGTTAAAATAAGTATCATAGAAACATCCAAATAGCTTACACTGGGCAAGGCAACTATTATGAGTTAGGATGAGGGAAAGGAGAGAGAATATGACTCAATTTGTTTAATACAGAAGAAACCCCAATAGGAGTTGATGAGTTGGAGACTTGGGAGTACCGTTGCCTAAATTGATGTGTCTATACTGTGGTTTGATTGTCGTGGAATTTCCCCGATGTTTTGTCTGGTTTGTATTATATTGTTTCAACAACATCTAGGGGAAATGAGAGTTAAGAAACTTCATAGCTTATGTGCTATCAATGCGTGCTCAAACTAGATCTTATCATTTGGAGGCAATAAATCTAGTGAGCACAGCACTGAGAAACTTGGGTCCCATTCACAGCCTCACTGCTGCATCCCAGAGTCACCAGGATGGGCAGACAAAGTAAATAAACTTGAAATGATTTTGGTAGAAGAAAACATATTTTAATGTCTTAATTCCTTCTCTGTTCCTCTCCCTGTTTCCTTAAATACTTCCGCTTCAGAATAAGAAGTGCAGATCCAACAAGACAAGAGTTCTAGGATGATTATCAGGACATTATTGCTGGCCTGGAGATAGGTTGAGGGAAGCCACACAGAGTCATGTCAACCAGAATAGAATCTCAGAATCTAAAATCTCAGAATTTAAGTCTACTAGACAAGTGACATGCAGAAGTATCCTCTTCATCATCTCTGACAGGCACTTGTCCTGATTCCTACTCAAAGCCTCCCTGTTGATTATCAGGACCCAGAGCCTCCCACGCCAGCCCATCTCATTGGTGAGCCATGCTTCGTGTTTGGAAGTTCTGCCTGGTCATAAAATTCAGTTCCACCCCTTGGTCCCCCTTCTGTTTTAGGCCCATACGAACCTCCAAGTGACAGTCTTGGAAATACTTGAAGATGTTTGTGTATTATTGAACATTAGGTTGTGCCACGCCTACCTCTGTCATCCATGGAGGGCTTCCCCCTCTCTGCGTCATTGCTTTCCCGACATCCTCTCCTGTGAATGGTTCCTAGTGTCCTGTGAGACCTTCCTGCCTCCAGTCCTACCTCCTCGCATCCATTTGTAATACATTAGTCTGAGTAATATTTCCAACATAAACATCTTCTAAAAAAAAGATGAAACCCCCTCAGATAGCTTCTTACTGCCGTCAAAGTAAACTCAATTTTTAAACCTTGTGAGCCCATCATTATCTGCTCCTGGCTTCTTTGTCCATCATTCCTTACCTTTTCACAAATAATCTATCAACTCTGGATCACTTTGACTTCCCAAACCCATCTTGCTCTCCCATGTGAACCTTAATACACAACCTGTGCTTGAAATGCCCTCTTTTCCCCATGAAATGGACCCTGCCTGCTCATCCTCTCAGAATCCCTCACCCTCTCCCTCACAAAGCTGAATCAGGCACACCTCCCATGGCACTATACTCATAATCTGTATTGTAAATATTAATGCAGCACATTAAATCACTTATTCCCTTATCTGTCTCTAGCACTAAAATGTAGCTCCTTTTTTTTTTTCATGAGACAGAGTCTCACTATATTCTCCTCTGTAGAGTTCTATCATGTCACAGCTCACAGCAACCTCAAACTCTTGTGCTCAAGTGATTCTCTTACCTCAACCTCCCAAGTAGCTGGGACTACAGGTGCCCACCACAGCCTGACTTTTTTTTTTTTCTTTTTTTAGTTGTAGTTGTCATTGTTGTTTAGCAGACCTGGGCCGTGTGAGCAACAAGCCTAAAATATAGCCTGTTAAAGGAGGGGCTTGTACTGTCTTGCTCTCTACCACATCCCTAGAGCACAGTGCAGTCCCTGGCATACTGCAGGAGCACCATGACTCCCTGTGCATCCAGCTTCTCAACCTTTCCTCCTGTGATATAACCACCAGATAACCTACCATCCTGTTTCCTCCCCATACCGTCCCATAAATCTACCAGTTTAATCAGGGTTCCACCTGAAACTTAATGCCCAAACTCAGCCTTGATCATGAAGCCAACAGAGGGACAAAAGAGCCCTAGAAAAGAAATTAAATTTTTGATGATCTTGGCTTTGGGTCCAACCATTGTTTCTTCTGCTCTTCTTACTCTGATGCTGCTACTGGCTGGGTCAGAATTCTAGAGTGTGGGGTCCTAGTCAGTTAGTGGCTCTGCCAAACACCTACTAGAGTTTTCATTTCTTTCTTTGGGAACTAATAACCTAGCCATATGATGCATACCATATGCATTAAGCAAAACTTAACAACTATTAATAAAATATTGATGCATTTTTTTATATGGCCAAATTTGAAAATAGCCTGGAGCATTTCCAGGTGGTGGCTCGATCTTGGCATCCCATGATGTAAGTCATTGCTAAGTTGTACTTTTCAGAACATACCTTGTAGGTTGTTTTCTTCAACAATTTTACTTTTCAGTGGCTCCCTCAGACAGCTGTCTCAGAGAAACCTTTCCATTTTGACAACATTGAGGGAATTTATTCAATGTATGTAAAAATTAATCTCAAATCTTCCATTTTCAAAATGAGTTTCAACCAATTTTCTATGCAATGCTCTGAAGACTGTATACTGTTTGATCACCCATAGCTTTTTATTGTCCCTATTGTTTCCAATTATTTTTCTCATTATTCATTTTTTTCTCTCCGTCTTCATCATCATCAACAGTGAGTCTTAGTTTAGTGTAAAGTTCATTTGATTTTTTTCTTAATAACATTTCTTGTACAGATTTTTGGAGTTGTATGTGGATCAATCATTTTCACACATCTTAAAACTCCTAATCTTTCAAAAAGATAAATAAATGCCAAAAATGCATAAAACTCTGCAATTGAATCACAACATACACAGTAGCATCTGCAATTCTTCCAAACAGTCATTGCACTTTTCATCATTTATAACATTTATAAGTAAACAGGCATGGTAGTCACATGATCAATGAAGACTGCCATATAAATTGGAAGTAAACTAATATGGTCCCATAAAAGTTATTTCCAAGTGCACTTTAAGAAAACTTACCTAAGAAATTCAGATGGCAGAAGGATAAATGGAGGAACAGCGAGAGAGCAAGGAAGAGAGAAAGAGAGAGACTGACTTTTTTTAGCCAGTTCATGATTCAAAATGAACTTTAAGATGATTTTTTTCTCTTTTACTGAGCAAGGAACAGTAAGGAGGGACTTGGAGGAAGCCTTTCTGAAGACCAAGACCAGCTGAACAATTAAACCAACAATGCAATTTTGGGCAAGTAACCTCATCTCTCTAGGTCAGTGTTCATACCTTCAAAACACAAAAAGTTTTGTGATGTTCCTTCTACTTCCAAAATCATATGAATCTATGATACTAAAATATTCTGCAAATCAAATCATGTGTATGATACATATTTCTATTACAATTGAGGGGAAAGATGGGTAGAAGAGAAGGGGATACAGGGGGAGAAAATGTGGCAGAAACTGCAGTCAGGGATTTAAAAAACTACAACTAATCATCAAAGCTTGAGTTAGTTATAGGACAAATGAGTAAGGCCAGTGAACCGGGAGCTTTGAAATGGAATGCATTCACGAGGATAGAAGAATCACAGTGACAGGAGGAGACTACCTGGATTAGTAGAATGGATGAAAACAGCCAGCATTTATTGAGCAATGAGTTAACATTTGAAAAGCATTAGAACAATACTTAGTACACTGTAAGTGCTCAGTAAGTATCAGTTATTACTAACACAGTTGTATAGTCTTACAATAAGTGAATTCCTAGAAATATCATGAGATGTAAACACCATTTATAAACACTATGGTATTGCTATTGTGGGGCAAGCCTATGGAAATGAGTGGGTATAAATGCTGAGAGGGTGTACCCTGGGGGACCCTTGAAGGGGACTGAAGTGAGGACATTCTGTGATGTTCTGGAAGGTGTGGGAGACTGGGAAGCAACATCCATCAGAGGGTTGCCAGTGATAATCCAGAGATAGAACACAGAGCCCAAAGCCCCACATGAGATAAATGGGGGTTCTGAGCTTGAGGTGGCTGGGAAGTCTCATTGTTCCACCCAGTTTGCACTCAGGGAAGGTATATCCAGAGTACCACCTGCCAACATGAGGAGTGCTTGGAAGGAATGTCAAGGAGGAAGAGGGGCCCTGGAGTAACTTTCCCAGGTGCACCACATTCCAAGGGAACAGCACACAGGAAGCAGCAGCAGCTGAGGGACCCTGACACAAGAGTCATGCACATCTTAATAGGTTATATTATATTTCCTAAGGAAGTCTGATTTTTAAAATGATAAGATGAATGATTCAATGATGTGAATAATCCTCTTAAGCAGTGAGAATAACTACCTATTTCATCTGTTAGTGTGAATCTGGACCTTCATGGTTTGGAGGGCTGGGGACTTGTTTTTCTACAATGGGGTATAAAAAATATGTCATAGTATCTTTGTAAAAAGTGTCCCCAAACTTTAACGTGCACCTAGATATAAGAAGATTTGTGACCTTTGTCACAAGTGGCAAGCTCAATAACACGCAGAGCATTCCTATTAGCTTTAGCAACTCAAGTAAGTAGATGAGGACTTGAACATCACTCAAACACCAACAAAAATAGGCAGATATATAAAAAAACAGGATGATTAGAGAATAACTCCTCATATATAAAATATAAACTTGAGGCTTATATTTGTTTTTGTGACCGCATATGTGTTCTTGCCTTTGAACTAACATCTAGAAAACACAGTTTGGTCATTCTCTTCTAGTGAATTTAATCAAGCCTGGTAACTTTTTAATCTAGTTACTAAAATCTCAGTCACTGATCACATTTCCAGGCCTTCTAGTCCTTAGCTTTCCAGCCCAGTCTCACACTTCAACTTTCCTTTATATCCATAGTACCAGACTACCACATGCTCATCTTTCTCTCCAGGGGCAGGGAGAGCAAAGAGATGTTGGCACACCTGCTTGCTTGACAAGGACACATAGATAGGGACAGGAAGCTAAGAAGCTGATTTGTGATCTCTCCATGACTGGCTTGGCCTCTGGTTGATCTCTCCTGTTGGGTTTCTGACCCTGGGATTTCATAGCTGCTGCCAATGTGGCAGAACTTCAACAGGACTTTCAATTCCCATTCTTCATGTAATGAAAGAAACCTTGGATATATACACATGTGGTGAGATAAAAATAATATATTGCTTCTATGAGGCAAGAACAGGATGCTATAGAAAAGAAATATGTAGAGATTTAAAAAGAACTTCTGAAATTAAAAAAAATAGGAGAGCAGAGCAGGAAAATATCAATGGAAAGCTTTGGAAGTAAAATTGAGAAAACACCCTAGAAGCTAAGCAAAAAGTCAAAGAGAGAACATAGGTGTGATAAGGTAACAAAATTGGAGGACCACTGTCCCAAAGTTGTAAATCTAAATAATAGGAGGTCCAGAAAAACAAAATAGAAAAAGTAGAGGGAGGAAATTGGCAATAAAATAATTCAAGAAAATTACCAAGACCTAAAAGACATACTTTTTTAGATTAAGATATTTCCCTTAGTGTCTAACACAATGAATGAAAATAAACCCACACTAAGGTACATCATTGTGAAATTATCATAAAATATTAGGGTCAACAAGAAGATCCTAAGACTTTCAGAAAGGAAATAGAAGGTCACTTGGTTAGGAATCAAAATTGTTTGAGATTTTCAAGAGCAAAATGCTCACAGATAATTGAAGGATATCTACAAAATGCTAAAGAAAGTTATTTTCGTTCTTAAAATCCTATACCCAGCCAAGCAATCTATTATGTGAAAATATAAAATGAAAATATTTTCAGACATTTAAGGTGTCAAAACAAAATGCCTCCCATAAGCCCTTCATTGGGGAGCTAATGAAAGATGTTCCTCACCCAAAGGAGGTAGTAAAGTGTTTGCTAAAGAATTCACAGGACACAGGTAGTAGAAAATCCAACAAACATACTTGTACACAAACACAGAAAGCTGAAGGATTCTCTAGGATAATGATAATGATTAAGGAGCATCCCAGAATGACTGATAAGCACTAAGGACAAAAGGAAACAAGGACCTGTGGAATGGGTTCAAAACAACTGTGGCCAAGGGTAGCATAAGAATTTATGCCCAGATCTGTCCTTCCCTATGTAAAAGGCACAGGAAATCAGGGGAAACAGTACTTTTACTAATGATATTTGGAGTTATGATGCTATATGGCTGATATACAATGATGAAACAGTAAAGTATATGTATGTATGTTACATAATATGAGTGTGTACATACACACACACACACACATAGAGAAAGAGAGAGAGAAAGAGGTAAAGAGAGACACTGGAATGATATAAAAGAAACAGGCAAGATATAAATGACACTTTTTGCCTCTGGAGAGAGGATTTGATGCTGAGAGAAAAGATGAGTAAGGAGGATTTAATATTCATCATATGTTGCTTTTTTTCTTTCCAAGATTTGCTATGTGTGCGTGTTACCTATTCATAAAAGTCATAACATATAATGCAGTTTCTTGACAACTACAAAATTACATACCTTTAACCAACAATTGTGCCTCTAGGAAACTCTCCAACAGTTACCTTTGCATGTGCAAAATGTTGCATGTGCAAAATGTTGTATGTGAAAGGTTATTCATTACAAACTTGGCTGAGAAAAAAAAAGACTATAGATGAACTAAATATCCATCAAAATAGCCTGGTGAAATGAATTATGTGCCACTGCACATTGAAATACTCTGTACCATATAAACAAGAATGAAGAAGAAGTTCATTAAGTACTGATAAAATAATCTCTAAGATATGTGGCTAGATATACAAGTAGAACAGGTGAGGTAATAAAAAAGGACGTATGGTACAGTATGCCATGATTTGTGCTTAAACAGGGGGAAGATAGAGTACATATCTGAACTTTTTACACATGCATACAATAGCTCTGGGAAGAAGAAACCCAGAGAAGCTTATAGTTGCTACTTTATTTTCTTCATAGTATTGTCCTTATGTGAAATTGCCTCGCTACCTATTTGTTTTTGTATTTGTTTTCTGTTTCTTCCACTAGAATGGAGGCATCATAGGGGCAATCTGATAAATTCACATTAACATACCCTCCACCTAGACTAGTGTCTGGCCCATAATAGATGATCAATAAAGAGTTGTTAAATATTGTTTGAAAGGGAAAAAAAAAACTTTTCTCTGATCATGATGTTCTCTTTTGGGTGGATGTTGGAATCATGTTCACAAAGTTTCAAAGAATATTCTGGATTCAAGGCCAAAAAAAAGAAAGAGCCAAAAAGACGTCAGAAGAAATCGCTAATGAATGTTAAAATGTCAGCCTTCACCTTTTGGTAATTGTTACAGAATATTCTGTCCCTGACTGAATGTTCCGCAAGCAAGCAGTTAAGGTAATCTTCATCACAGGAGGTAGTTTGAAGATACCAAAGTCACAAAGTGTTTTAAACAGCTGGGGAATAGCAGAATACTAGACAGAAAAACACACGCACACAACATCCTGTGAGCTAGTATTTTCGTAGAATTTAAAAATAAATGTCAAGAGATGGAACACAATTATTTACGTGGTACCAAATTAGATTCTTGGGTTGCTACAGCATTCGGGGGACAGAACAGAGATTTCTAGATGTTACCTTGGCAATGAAATAGAGCAATTGCTTGGGGACATTTGTGAGCTCGTGATTCAAATTCACAGATTATAATAGAGGGAGAAAAATGTCCAAAGTGTTTATAATTTGCCTTACTCTCAAGTATATGTATTTTTTAAAATTTTAAATATTCTCATTTAACTTGTCACAAGGGGAAATAAAACCTTTCTGACTCTGCAAGCTCTTTTGAATGTAGGGTTAATGCATACACATCCACACCCACTGGGGCATTCACAAGACCTGCTTCAAATTCACACTTAATCCTAGTTCTGGCTTCACCTCTTTTATTGCTTTATTTGGGGTTTTGTTTTCCTGGGAAGATATAATGGCCTTCACAAAACATCCATCTGATCTACCACCCAATGTCCTCCATCATTTAAAATACACTGGTCTCTGAAAGTCAACTTGGCTCATTCTATACCTCAAGAAAGTATATGTTGAATTAAAATTACATGGCCTTGTAATTTCTAGCAGCCAGCTCTCTACATTTCACCAATTTTTTATTAGCCCAAGTAGAGCAGATGCTTTCAGTATCTGGCCCATTTTACTTGATTATTCCCCCTATAGACTTAAAATTTAAAGCGAACACCTACAACTGAATGGAGGCTCTTTTATTTTGACTAAAGGGCAATATAGGACAAAACTGCCTAGAGAAGTAGCACCCTTGGAAGCAGCTCACTACCAATGAGTGGTGGATAAATATCCCACTTCCTCACCCATTGGTTGAGATAACTCTGAGGGATGCTTTACTGATTCCCTAAACTACCCAGTGGTTGAGACCCAGCTGCTCACAGGGGTAACTGGCTCAGTAACCCATACTTTTTGGTTGTCATCCTTTCCTGATGCTCTTATTTTCCTTCTGGTATTTCCTGGGATTGACTTTCAAATAATCTTGCAACTGAGTCCTTGCCTCAAGGTCTGCTTTTGAGAAAATCTAAACAAAGACAAAAAACTAGACTATAAATATAATATTAAAAATAATATTTTCTAAATAAAAATAAAATTTTCTGTGATCAGTGATATTTGCAGTCTCTTCAGAGTGTAGTTTCTAACATTATATTTGAGTTAAAATGGTCTTTGAAATGGAATGGCACCCTTCTGAAAATCAGCAAAAATGTTTTCGTAAATAACTTCTCCCCCTTCATAATGGGAGTTAAAATAGTATTAAATATTATGGTTTGTCTGGAAAGGAATGTTGACATGATTTAAAAAAAACAGGAACATGAGACAAATGACTCCCTGAGGAAGGCAGAATAGGGCTGGGAGGCTGCAGTCTACTTTTACATACAGAACTCCTGGTAATCGCTTCAAAGTATACCCAGAAAACTCAGCCAACATAATTAAATAAAAGTTGTGATCCTTTCTATAATAGATGTTATAGTCCAAGAAACAGATATAGAATACTCATTCTAAAATACATAAAGGCTCAGTGCCCATAGCTCAGTGGTTAGGACACCAGCCACAACACCGGGGCTGGTGGGTTTGAACCTGGCTCAGGCCTGCTAAACAACAATGTCAACTACAACAACAACAAAAAATAGCCCGGCATTGTGGCAGGTTACCTGTAGTCCCAGCTACTTGGGAGGCTGAGGCAAGAGAATCAGTCAAGCTCAAGAGTTTGAGGTTACTGTCAGCTGTGATGTCATAGTACTCTACCAAGGGCAACATATTGAGACTCTGTCTCAAAAAATAAAAATAAAATAGACATAAAATATCCACTTACTCTCCAAGACAATAGTTTCAGCAAAATAATAGTCAAGATTGTATATTTTGGTCACTTTACTATATTACTTCATAATAAGGAATGGAATTTATAAAAATGTATCCTGGTTTGAAATCATCCTATACTCATTTTCAAACTATACACCTATTCAGATGGTGGCAATAATGATAAGTCACATTAGCACAAATATTCAGTATAGAATTTCATAATTTAACAAGTACTATCTCTAAATAACCTCTATATGTGATCCCCATGTTACATAAATACAGGCTCTATCTAGTGGAATTTATTTATTCTGCCAGCCTATCCTTATAATCCAGCCAGAATACAATATCATGGCAAAGCCAAGTGTCTGGAATAACTTCTTGCAACTCTAATAGAAATGGCTTCTCAAATCTATGAGTGGTAAGGTACTGGATGAAAAAGCCAATACATGGAAAGAAAAAGAGATCTTTCTTGGCTATCACAATTGTCCTATTTCATTCATTACTAACTGAACAATTGACATTGATAATGTACAACAAAAACAGACTGAATTTAAAATTTTTTCTCACCACTTCCGTCTAAACTTTCTTATGGACCCATTCTTCCCTTCCACTGGATGAAATCTTGGACCTGTTCTATAGCATTTCAGTTCACTCTCAGAAAAGAATCAGATAGTAGAACATTAAAATGGCCAGGGGTGTTCAATAATCTCACAACTCCCAACCTAGTCTATTTTAATCATCAAATTCTTTAAATTCTTATCCAACAAAAGCTTCTGCCCAGTCCCACCCAACTCAGATTATATCATGGCTTACAAATCTGTACCAATTTGGTCACTTTCTTCACTGTTTCCTTAGCTCCACTCCTCCTCACCAGCTGTGGTTCCTCCCATTTCTGGTCATTCTGGAGATGGAGCAGATAGAAGGAGAATAGAAACAGGACCTGAAGAGTTCTGTCCTGACCGTTACTCTGTCCTCTATCACTGGTACTATCTAAGCATGATGGATGCTCAACTAATTCTCCTTTGTGGGATCCTCAGAGATCTCTGCTGGGGACTTCTACATTCAGGTCCCTCCCTAGGAAATTTTTCACAGCTTATGACTTAGGACTCCTAAGTCACAGGGGACTCCTCCCTGTCCCCTGGGAGATTCGGCATCTGTCCCTCAGTTCACCTTCCAGGATTTCACTGGATAAGATACTTTTAAGACAAACCAGGCCAGTTTCATCTTGCAGGAAAACTTCATCCTCTAGCCTGGACTGTGGAACACATAGCCCTTTGCCCTTGCTCAGAGCATAAGTGGCTCTCTCTCCAGACCCAGCCCATCACCTCGCCCATCCTCATGTCCCTCCTGCCTTCAGATTTTTCCTAAGAGTCCAAAACCAGTTCTTATGTTCGTAAACTCCATGGGGCACAGGGCAATTCTCAAAATTGTCTTCTTAAAGCCTTTCACATAGTTAGAAATGAGAGGAACAGCCCTTCCTGTCTTCCTGGGGCTGCAGGAGGTGAATGTCAGGGAACCTCAGTGTTCTCCTCCCCTATAGCTGTTCCAGAACCTCCTGCTGACTAGAGGCCAGCTCTGGCCAGACTTTTATCACCCTGTGGTACAGTCTGCATTCTGCCTGTGTGCTCTCCTCCCTCTCTCTAGGATGTGTGGGCATCTGGTGCCTACTTTATTATTCACAGCATTTGTAGACTCAGCCAAAATGGAGGCAGAAAAGGTCTCCTTTTAAATATTACACGATAGTATGAAATTTAATAATGGAATAATGAGATGGAGAAAATTGTATTCACTAGAAATACAATTCCAAAGTCCTCAGATTTGGGTCTCTTATATAAAGTGGCCTAACATTTTCATATAACCTATGTACATCCTCCTGTATGCTTTAAATCATCTCTAAGTAACTCATAATACCTAGTAAAATGGAAATATTATATAAATAGTTGTTATACCATATTATTTAGGGAATAATGACCAGGGGAAAATGTCTGTATATGCTCAGTACAAGCACAATTATCCTCTTCTTCATAAATATTTTCAATCCTCAATTGGTTGAATCCACAAATACGGAGGGCTGACTGTATTTATTTGGAATAAATTCTGTGAGGAACTGAGGTCATCTGATATTTTAAAAAGTGTCCTAAGGACAGAGAAAGATGAGATGAAGCCAGTGAAATGGGGAAGATTATGTATACCCTTCCCACTACAAACCCCAAATATACACGGAAGTCCCTGCAGTGATAAAATGCATTGTCTAAGTAGATTCCTTGCAGAAATCAGGGACGAGTCTAATTTTTTTTTTTTGAAGGTCCAGGAAGATCTAGTGGGAACATGATAGTGTAACAAAGGCTGAATAAGTCAGTCCTGGGAAGGCAGAGCCCCGGTAGGGAGTTAGCAGGATTGTCATGGGCTATTGAATTAGAACTCTACCAACGGCAGCCAGAATGCCAAGTTTTGGGTATCCACAGTCCATCCACCTTGCTATTGTGAGAAAATAAGGTACCATGTTTGTTCTTGTGCACCAAGCTTCTGCGTTCTCAGTGGAAAGAATTCACAGCCATGTTGGCATTGATAATGTACAACAAAAATTTAAAATTTTTTAAAGACCATACCTCATCTCGATGTCTGGTTCTGCCATTTCAGTTGATCTTGGCAAATTTCTCTACATCTCTAAACTTCAGTTTATCATCTAGACAATGATGCTAATTAAATATCTCATAAAATTATGCTTAGCAGGGTGGCACCTGTGGCTCAAAGGAGTAATGCACTGGCCCCATATGCCAGAGGTGGCGGGTTCAAACCCAGCCCCGGCCAAAAACAGCAAAAAAAAAAAGAAAAGAAAAAAATTATGCTTAGCAGACAGCTAATACTTGTGAAAGAACCTAAGGTACAGGAGGCTTAATACACATTAGTTTCTTTTCTCCCTGCTTTGCTGTTCTGACTCACTCCTTTCCTTTCTTCCCACTGTGAGTAAAAGAAATTAGGTGATTCAAGAATGGATAAGCAAATATCCAATGTACTCAAAACTAATATGAAGCCAGTAGACAATCTGATTCACGCCCACATAGAAGAAAACCTCATTTCAATTCAAGTTGGAGGAAGAGAGTGAAAGAGGAGAGGGGTTTGGGGGTGCTCTCACTTAATGGGCACAATGTAGGGGTGTATGGCACATCTTTTGGATTCAGGACATAGCCACAAGAAGGATTCTACCTAACAAATTCAAATATTGTGATTTGGTTTAAATCACAATAACCTGAAATTTAAAAAAAAGAAAGAAATTAGGTGATTGAATTGAAAATAAACTCAATAAGACTTGGTAACATAGTATAGCTTCCCAAAATGGTAATGGAAACTTAGAGTGCCTATAGAGCGGTGGAAGGTCAGGAATAATGAAGAGGATTATCTCACTAATACATCTAAAAACTTTTAGTTCTGAGTATAACACTCAAAAATGTGTACAAATAATTTGAAACAGATATAGAAAAGGACAAATGAGGGTGATTAAGGGTTTTGAAAGCATGTCATTTCAGGCATTCTTTTTTTTTTAATTGGTTGGGATTCATTGAGGGTACAAAGAATTGGGTTATACTGATTGCATTTGTTAGATAAAATCCTTCTTATAATTGTGTCCTGCCCCCAAGAGGTGTGCCAAACAGCGTGACCCCCACACCCCTGCCTCCTCCCCTCTTGCTCATTCCCCTATCTCCAGCCCTCATATTAGCTCAT
This sequence comes from Arctocebus calabarensis, assembly GCA_963573935.1. Classification (NCBI taxonomy): domain Eukaryota; kingdom Metazoa; phylum Chordata; class Mammalia; order Primates; family Lorisidae; genus Arctocebus; species Arctocebus calabarensis. The sequence goes on along the minus strand of CAUYON010086228.1, from coordinate 10,712 downwards.
CTATTGCCTTCATATTATAATTGAGTACACTGGATTCATGCTTCTCCATTCTCGTGATGCTTTACTAAGAAGAATGTGTTCCACTTCCATCCAGGTTAATACAAAAGATGTATCATCTCCATCGTTTTTAGTGGCTGAATAGTATTCCATGGTATGCACATACCACAGCTTGTTGATCCATTCCTGGGTTGGTGGGCACTTAAGCTGTTTCCACATTTTGGCGATTGTAAATTGATTGTTTATTGAGCCAATAAACAGTCTAGTGCAAATGTCTTTATGATAAAAGGTTTTTTTTTTTTCTTCTGGGTAGATGTCTAATAATGGGATAACAGGATCAAATGGGAGATCTAATTAGAGTTCTTTGAGGATTCTCCATACTTCCTTTCAAAAAGGTTGTATTAGTTTGCAGTCCCATCAGCAGTGTAAAAGTGCTCCCTTCTTTCCACATCCACGCCAAAAACTGCAACTTTGAGACTTTGTCATGTGGGCCATTCTCACTGGAGTTAGGTGATATCGCAGGGTAGTTCTGATTTGCATTTCTCTAATGATTAGGGATGATGACCATTTTTTTATGTTTGTTAGCCATTTGTCTGTCTTTGTTAGAGAAGTTCTAGTCATCTCTCTTTCCCAGTGATATATGGGATTGTTGGTTCTATTTTGGTAGATTAATTTCGGTTCTTTATAGATCCTAGTCATCACGCTTTTGTCTGATTCACAATATACAAATGTCTTTTCCCATTGTGAAGATTGTCTCTTTCCTTTGGTTATTGTTTTCCTTAGCTGTACAGAAGTTTTCAGTTTAATTAAGGACCATTGATTTATTTTTGTTGTTGAGGCATTCTTTTTTAAAAAATAGACATTTTTCTCATGAAGAAGAGAAAATTAAGTAGGGATACAAGAAGGCGATCCAATATCTGAATATGGAGTAGGAGCTGGGCTTTCCCAGCAAGTTCCTGAGACGATGATGTATCACAAAGAGCTGCTAGATGTAGCTAAGAGAATACGAGCTATGAGATCTTGGACAAGCCATTTTATTTTTCTGGGTCTAATTTATTTCATCCACACAATGAGGAGGTAAACAATGTTGATGTTTTCAAGTATCTAAATTTACCTATAGCAAGAAATAAATTTTGTGTTGAAACCCAACATATACATACATATAACAAATTTTTACAAAATAAAATGTTTCCTTGCTATAGGTTATGCATTCTGACATGCTTTTAAATTTCATTCGAAATAAATGCTGATTGTGTCCTGTCCAATTGATTTTTATAACCCACTAATGGTTTCTGAAGTTTGGAAAATATTAGAAGGTAACATGTAGAAAGTTATTCTTAGTTCTGACTATTAGTCAACAATTCTGTGAACACTAAGTAATAGATGGAAGTTTCTAGGAAACCAATTTCACCCCAAGATAAGGCAAGTCTTTCAAATAGTCAGGGAAATATCTAAAAAAGTAATCATTTTCCTACAGATGGTGTTCTAGCCACCTTTGCAGACATACAAACAGAGACTGAAAAAAAAAAAAAAAAAAAAAAACCTCAGAAATTGAATGACAGTTTAGCCAGACACAGCAGAAAGGATTTAAACACGAAGTGATTGGTCTACACGATCTCTGAGATCTCTTCCAGTGCGAGCATACGTTATTCTGTGATTATCATAAACATTCGTTGCAAACAAAAACTAAAAGCTAATGTAGACAAGTCTTTTTTTAAATGATAGAGTTTTTACCATTATCCTTTTTTTCTGACTATTTTGGAATAACTATAAAGGATTAGCAAAGGATAACTGGGGAATCTGACAAATGTAAGCATTTATTGCTCTTCTGACAAGCTCAAGGACAGCTTTTGCCTACAAACTTATTTTAATGTTTCATCTAGTCTGATTTTTTTTCTTCAGTTTGAAGAAAATCTGATTAGAATTAGTAAAGGTATGCATTTGTTCTTGATTAGATCACACTAATAAAGAATCATAAGGTTTGTATTAGCTTCTAACTACAACACGTATTTGATTAGGTATGATGGAGCAAGATGTTTCCACTCCTTTAAGAGAGTTTTTGATAAGCCTCTGAACAGGCAGGAAACAACTGGATAAAACTTTTTCTGTTACAGAATTAGAGGCTGTGATGTCTCTTGATAAAGTAGAGAGATAGATACACCTTCTCTTCACACTATGGTACAGTAAAATCAAATGCCAAATAACTGATTTGCATGGAGAAAATTTAATTTTCTGCTCTAAATACTAGATTGATCTATTCCCCAGAAGTAGATAGCTTATAGGAAGAAAGATGAGATGGTCTTGTTGGGGAAGGCCTAGTTTGATACATAAGTCTTTTTCTTTCTGAGGAACAGGTTGTCCAGGAGAGGGTCTTGCTGTCCCTAACCGCTCATCAGATGGAGAAGGACAAGCACAACTCTCAGCACACCTAATCACACACTCTCAGACTCTACTGATACTTCAAGAAGGTGAATTCTATTTACACTGAACCCCTTCTGCTAGTCCCAAATATAAATTTTAATTTTCTGTTTCTAATTGGACCAAAAAGTTAAATTTCCATCAGATTCACTAAAATTGTTTGACTTCTGCTATTTACTTAATTTCCAAATTTTCCTACTTAAAACATTTTGAAGTGATGGCAAACAGAACAAAGTCTTATATGTTTTCATATTTCCATCACTCAGATGATCAGAGTTGTTTATAATTCTCTGTTTAGGTTTATCCCAAAAGAAAAAGTCACCTCTACTGACACTTTGTTTAGGATTGCCTTCCCTAAAGTTGTAAGTACACAATTAGGAATGGCTCTGGGGACTTTTTCAGGAGAAAAAATACACTGAGCTGGGGCTGTGATTACAGGCTTTGGCATTGTGACACAGCTAGAACAGCAAGAAACCCTGAGACAAGTTGTATTGATATCTGCTACTGCCTAACAAACCACCCCACATTTTACTTTTTTATTTGTATTAATCATAATTGTGTACATTGGTGCAATCATGGGGCACAATGTGCTGACTTCATATACAATCTGAAATATTTTCACTGAACTATTTAACATAGCCTTCATGGCCTTTTAATTACTATATGAAGACATTTATATTCTACATTTAGTAATTTTCACTTGTACCCTTGTAAGATGCACCGTATGATCTCACCAATCACCCTCGCTCCACCCATCCTCCCCCCTTCCCTCCCTTGCCCCTTTCCCCATTTCGTGTGCTATAACTGGGTTATAGCTTCATAGTAGGGCTGAGTATATTGGATAGTTTTTCTTCCATTCTCGAGATACTTTGCTAAGAAGAATATGTTCTAGCTCCATTCATGTAAACGTGAAAGAGGTAAAGTCTCCATCTTTCTTTAAGAAAGATGTACTACAATGTATTAATCCATTCGTGGGTTGATGGGTACTTGGGCTTCTTCCATGACTTAGCAATGAATTGGGCTGCAATAAACATTCTGGTACAGATATCTTTATTATGATGTGATTTTTGGTCTTCTGGATATATACCTAGTAAAGGAATTATAGGGTCGAATGGCAGGTCTATATTTAGATCTCTAAGTATTCTCCAAACATCCTTCCAAAAGGAATATATTAGTTTGCATTCCCACTAGCAATGTAGAAGTGTTCCCTTTTCTCCACATCCACACCAGCATCTCTGGTTCTGGGATTTTGTTATGTGGGCTAATCTTACTGGAGTTAGATAATATCTCAAAGTAGTTTTGATTTGCATTTTCTGATGATTAAGGATGGTGAGCATTTTTTCACCTGCTTGTAGGCTGTATGCCTGTCTTCTTTAGAGAAGTTTCTCTTCCAGTCCTTTGCCCACCCTGAGATGGAATCACTTGTTCTTTTCTTCTAATACGTTTGAGTTCTCTGTGGATTCTGATTATTAAACCTTTGTCAGAGGCATAACCTGCAAATATTTTCTCCCAATCTGAGGGCTGTCTGCCCGTCTACTTACTGTGTTCTTAGCACTGCAGAAACTTTTTAGTTTGATCAGGTCCCAGTAGTGTATTTTTGATATTGCTTCAGTTGCCTGGGGAGTCCTCATAAAAATTCACCCAGGCCAATTTTTTCGAGAGTTTCCCCTGCACTTTCTTCTAGTATTTTTATAGTTTCATGTCTTAAGTTTAAATCTTTAATCCAGTGAGAGTATATCTTAGTTAATGGTGAAAGGTGTGGGTCCAGTTTCAGTTTTCTACAGGTTGCCAGCCAGTTCACCCAGCACCATTTGTTAAATAGGGAATCTTTTCCCCACTGGATGTTTTTAATTGGCTTGTCAAAGATCAAATAGCAGTAAGTAGCTGGGTTCATCTCTTGGTTCTCTATTCTGTTTCATACATCTATTTCTCTGTTTTTGTGCCAATGCCATGCCGTTTTGATCACTATTGATTTATAGTAGAGTCTCAGGTCTGGTAGCATGATTCCTCCTGCTTTGTTTTTATTTCTGAGTAATATCTTGGCTATTCAAGGTTTTTTCTGATTCCATATAAAAAGAAGTATTATTTTTTTGAGGTCTTTAAAATGTGACAATGGAACTTTGATAGGAATTGCATTAAAATTGTATATTGCTTTGGGTAGGATGGACATTTTAACAATGTTGATTCTTCCCAGCCATGAGCATGGTATGTTTTTCCATTTGTTGACATGTTCAGTTATTTCTTTTCTTAGAGTGTCATAGTTCTCTTTATAAAGATCTGTCACATCCTTTGTTAAGTAAACTCCCAAATATTTCATCTTCTTTGGTATTACAGTGAAAGGGATAGAGTCCTTGACTGTTTTTTTGGCTTGACTATTATTGGTATATATAAAGGCTACAGATTTATGGGTGTTGATTTTGTAGCCTGAGACACGACTCTATTCCTTGATCACTTCTAAAAGTTTCGTAGTAGAATCCTTTGTGTTTTCCAGATATACAATCATATCATCTGTGAAGAGTGAAAGTTTAATCTCTTCTGATCCTATGTGGATACCCTTGATTGCCTTTTCTTCCCTAATTGCAATGGCTAAAACGTCCATTACTATGTTGAAGAACAATGGTGACAATGGGCAACCTTGCCTGGTTCCTGATCTAAGTGGAAATGGTTTCAATTTAACTCCATTCAATACGATATTGGCTGTGGGTTTACTAAAGATGGCCTCTATTAGTTTAAGAAATGTTCCTTCTATACCACTTTTCTTAAGTGTTCTAATCATGAAGGGATGCTGGATATTATCAAAAGCTTTTTCTACATCAATTGAGAGAATCATATGGTCTTTATTTTTTAATTTGTGTATGTGCTGAATTATATTTATGGATTTATGTATATGGAACCAGCCTTGAGATCCTGGGATAAAGCCTACTTGGTTGTGATGTATAATTTTTTTGATGTGTTGCTGGATTCTGTTTGTTAGGATCTTATTGAATATTTTTGCATCAATATTCATTATTGATATCGGTCTATAGTTTTCTTTTCTTGTTGGGTCTTTTCCTGGTTTAGGGATCAAGGTGATATTTGCTTCATAGAATGTGTTGGGTAGTATTCTATATTCTAAAATATCTTTTTCTATATTTTGGAAAATGTTGAGTAATATAGGTGCTAGTTCCTCTTTTTTTTAATTAATTAATTTATTTATTTGGAAGGTGAATGAATATATCAATGAACGAACACAGTCCTCTCTGGGGAAAAGTGAATGAATGCATCAATGAATGGACACCATTCATTCATGGAATTGAGGCCCAGGAAATTCACATGAAACTGACCTAGGCATAGGGATTGGGGATTCCATGTTTAGTCCCAAGTACAAAGTGAAGGAGACTCCGAGGCACAGGTGACTCCTCAGCAGTTGTCTGGTCTTTTTGGCTATTGTAGCCTCCAGTGGGGGTTGGAGGTCCCCCTCCTTGCCAGTCATCGAGCCCACCTGTTCTTCAGCTGGCTGCCACAGCACTGACACCACCAAGGAGGAGGAAGCAGGTCCACCAGCTCCGCTGAACTGGCCAGGGTACTAAATGTCCTGCATCAATTCTCCCTCTCCGAGTAGAAACCCCAACTGCTGTTAGGGAAAAAGGGCAAAGACTTGATCTAACTGCTTCCTGCTGAATCGGGCAATGATAGAAGGGGGCAGTTGGGGTTTCTCCAGAGGGAGAGTGATACAGGGGTTCATGGACAGGAACCATCTTTATTGTGTATGGCTTGATGACATTTCTGGAAAACACAAATCTCATTAGTATAATCAGTAATAGGCAAAGGTAGAGCAGCATCAGGTCAGAAGCATTTATTCAGTGATGCTAAAAGAAAACCATATTAGGAATTTTCTTGCTATTTTCCTGAATAATAACTTCAAACTTTCTTTTAACTCACAAGTGTAGGTGGTCTGTGGTTGGCCGTCTTCACTGTCTGCCTCCGTTGAAGATGGAGGGTTCCAGGATTTTACTCGTGAATGATGTATGCAGGAATTGACTCCTATAACTTTAACAGCTGTAGAAGAAGACAAGATAACAGGAAAAGGGACTTGCCAAGTTGGGGTTAAGGAAGGTGAATTAGAGGGAAGAATTTTGATCATGACTAGATCTCCAGGAGGGAAAAGTTGCTGTTTTAGTTAGTATGTTGAATTTTTGTTTTGTTACCTATGCTTTTGGTGTCATAGCCAAGAACCCATTGTCAAATTCAAGTTGATAGAACTTTCCTCTATATTTTTAACTCTTATAGTAAGGTAAGTTAAATTTTATAAACTGTGTAGGCAAGGTCTAACTTCACTTTTTTTATATGTGGTTATGTAGTTTTCCTAGCACCATTTGTTGAAAAGAATCTTCTTTTTTGTGTGTGTGTGTGACAGAGTCTCACTATGTCACCCTCTGTAGAGTATGGTGACATCACAGCTCACAGCAACCTCAAACTCTTGGGCTTAAGCGATTCCTTTGCCTCAACCTCCCAAGTAGCTGGGACTACAGGCGCCTGCCACAACATCTGGCTATTTTTTGGTTGTAGTTGTCATTGTTGCTTGGCAGGCCTGGGCTGGATTTGAACCTGCTAGATCTGGTGTATGTGGCTGGCCCCCTAGGCACTGAGGTACAGGCACCAAACCAAAAGGAATCTTCTTTGGATCATGCATCATTTTACTAGATACAGTAAGAGCATTTGAGGGCTAGGCCTGATGGCTCATGCCTGTAGTCTGAGCACTTTTGGGGATTCATGGTGGGAGGATCACTTGCCAATGGGCAATACCAAACAGGTGTTCCAGACCTTGTCTCTACTAAACATAGAAAGATTTGTTTGAGATCAGTTGATTATATGTATATGTGCGGATTTATTTCCAGCTTGTCTTTTTTAGTCCTATGGTCTATATATTTATGCCAGTACCATACTGTTTTGATTATGTTGACTTTGTAAGATGTAAATGTCGTCAAGTATAATACCTCTAGCTTTGTTCTTTTCTCTTAAGATTTTTTTTGACTACTTAGGGTCCTCTGTGGTTCCATATGAATTTTAAGGTCTCTTTTCTTTCTGTTTTCATAAGGAATGTCATTGGAATTTGATAGGAATTGCATTCTAAATGTTTCTTAATACAGCCTTAGAACCATCAGGTCTTGGATTTTTCTTTGAATGGAGACTTTTCATTACTGATTCAGTCTTCTTACTAGTTATTAGTCTATTCATAGTTTCTATTTCTGTATGATTCAGTCTTAATAATTTGTATATTTTCAAGAAATTGTCGATTTCTTCTAGGTTATCCAGTTTGTTGGCGTATAATTATTTAAAGTAATCTTTTATAATTCTTTTTATTACTCAGTTATTATGTCTACTCTTTCTGATTTTGTTTGTCTCTTTTTCTCAGTCTAGGTAAAAGTTTATCATTTTGTTGATCTTTTCAAAAAAAATCAATTCTTAGTTTTTTTCTTTTTTTATTAAATCATAGCTGTGTACTTTAATGCAATCATGGGGTACAATGTGCTAGTTTTATATACAATTTGAAATGTTTTCATCAAATTGGTTAACATAGCCTTCACAGCATTTTCTTAGTTATTGTGTTAAGACATTTATATTCTACACCTAGTAAATTTCACACATACCCTTGTAAAATGCACTGTAGGTGTGGTCCCACCAATTACTCTCCCTCTATCCTCCCCTCCCTCTCAAATTGTTTTTTTTTTTTTTGTAGAGACAGAGTCTAACTTTATCACCCTTAGTAGAATGCTGTGGTGGCACACAGGTCATAGCAACCTCCAGCGCCTAAACTTAGGTGATTTTCTTGCCTCAGCCTCCCAAGTAGCTGGGATTACAGGCACCTGCCACAACGCCCAGCTATTTTTTTTGTTGCAGCTCGGCCAGGGCTGGGTTTGAACCCACCACCCTGGGTATATGGGACTGGTGCCCTACTCACTGAACCACAGGAGCCGCCAAATTGTTTTTGTTTTTTTTTTAATATGTTTTTCTGTTCCCTAGTTCATTTGTTTTCACTCTAATCTTTATTTTTTCCTTCTGCTGACTTTTACTTTGTTTTTCTTTTTCTAATTCCTTGAAGTAGAATTGGGTTATTTAAGATTTTTTTAATTTGTAGGCATTTATAAATTTTCCTCTTAGTACTGTTTTTGATGCATCCCTTACTTTTGGCTGATCTCTACGTAATTTTGTAACTTACCTTTTGATTTATTCTTTGATCAATTCATTGGTTGTTAAGAAGTATATTGTTTTGATTTTCATGTTTGTGCATTTTCTGGTTTTCTTTTTGCTATTTAATTTTGGTTTAATTGTGTTCTGGTTGAGATGGTATTGATTTAAATTTGTTATGACTTTCTTTGTGACATTAACAATAAAGTTTATTTATTTATTTATTTGTTTCATTTATTTATTTAAAGACAGAGTCTCACTCTATTGCCCAGGCCGGAGTGCTGTGGCATGAGCCTCGTTCATAGCAACCTCAAAGTCCTGAGTTTAAGCAATCCTCCAGCCTTAGCCTCCTGATAGCTGAGACTATAGGTACCTATCCAGCTAAATTTTCTATTTTTAACAGAGATGGGATCTCACTCTTGCTCAAGCTGGTCATGAATTCCTGAGCTCAAGTGATCCTCCTGCCTTGGTCTCCCAAAGTGCTAGTTTGTTTGCAGGTGTGAGCCACTTCACCCTACCAACCATAAAATTTTAAAGCTCTAATACAGACAGAAAAATGTAGCCTGCTTTTGGTGTGTCTCAGCTTTCTCCTTTTATTCTCTCCTATTCTCTGAATTATAATCTTATACATTTTTATTATTATATGCTGACAATTTTGTTTAAAAATTCAATAGAATCTACTAACTTTTTTTAATGTCACCCTCGGTAGAATGCCATGATGTCACAGCTCACAGCAACCTCTAACTCTTGGGCTTAAGTGATTCTCTTGCCTCAAACTCCCAAGTAGCTGGGACTACAGGCGCCTACCATAACACTCGGCTATTTTTTTTGTTGCCATTGTCATTGTTGTTCAGCTGGCCCAGGCTGAGTTCGAACCTGCCAGCCTCCATGTAAGTGACTGGCACTGTAACCACTGTGCTATGGGCGCCAAGCAGAATCAACTAACTTTTGAGTCAAAAGTTAACTCAGATATCAATGAGTTCAACAGTATTATTTTGTAGACAAGTTTTTTTTAAAATCATGGTAATATTATATAACAATTTCTTTTATATTTTTAATACAAGTTTTCTTATGAGATTAGTATTACATATTTTGCATTTTTATTACAATATTCAATATTTTTAATGAATCTGTGGCCATTTTATTGTGCATAAATTTCTCAAGCTCTAAGAAACTGAAAAATTATCAGATAATCAGAATGTCTTTTTTCTCATCCGTTCTAACAAATTTGCAATAATTGTACACATCATACATGCTTTTAAAAATTATAAATCTCATTTAACTCTGATAATCTGAATTGTTTTCTATATAATTGGAAAAAAATAGCTTCTAGATTTCTTTTGGGGAAATTTTGTACGTTTTACCAATTCTTTGCTTCTCCGACTTTTCATTTCAGCAGTTCTCAACCTTGTGGGTCGCGACCCAGTTGTTCCATTTGTAACAATGCGGCAATTAGGAAGGTGGAGAACTGCTGTTTTAAATAGATTTCTTCTAACCTAGTTTTGGAATGTATTTTGGAATCATCAGCACAATGGTTCTTATTCAAGTAGTGTAGGAGGTTTTTCTCGAGATCTTGAACCTTTGTAACTTTCAGTATTGAAAGTTACTGTCTCAGGATAACGGAATCAGAAGAAAAATAGTATAGCATTGGATTAATTCCATTAGGTATCGACAATTATGCAAATTAATGACACATGTCATCTGGTTTTATATCCTCTTGATATTTTTATCCTTTTCTAATCTGATTATTCAGTAGAGAAATTTAAGTTATTTAATAAGTTATTCTGAACATTATTTTCTCTGTAGCAAGCTTTTTCTTTTAAGACCCAATGCAACTATTCCATACACACTGTTGCTCTGAATATTGTCATCAGAGGGTTTTAAAAAAATATTTTCTATGTACTTGTGCAAGACTTTGATTCAGAAACAGTACATGTTCAAAAAGCAGAGTCTGATAGCTAGCCTTTTAGATTGATAGCCCTATGTTGTTTATTTATTTATTTATTTATTTTTTATTGTTGGGGATTCATTGAGGGTACAAGAAACCATGTTACACTGGTTGCATTTGTTAGGAAAAGACCCTCTTACAATCGTGTTTTGCCCCCAAAAGGTGTGGCACACACCAAGAC
>CAUYON010086225.1:0-21466 GCA_963573935.1 Arctocebus calabarensis | reverse complement strand
TTCTTTCTTTCTTTCTTTCTTTCTTTCTTTCTTTCTTTCTTTCTTTCTTTCTTTCTTTCTTTCTTTCTTTCTTTCTTTCTTTCTTTCTTTCTTCCTTTCTTCCTTTCTTCCTTTCTTCCTTTCTTCCTTTCTTCCTTTCTTCCTTTCCTTTCCTTTCCTTTCCTTTCCTTCCTTTTCTCTCTCTCTCTCTCTCTCTCTCTCTCTCTCTCTCTCTCTCCCTCCCTCTCTCTCTCTCTCTTTCTTTCTTTCTTTCTTTCTTTTTTTATTAAATCATAACTGCATACATTAGCGCAATCAAGGGGTACAATGTGCTGGTTTCACATACAATCTGAAATATTTTCATCAAACTGTTTAACATAGCCTTAATGGCATTTTCTTAGTTATTGTATGAAGACATTTCTGTTCCGTATGTAGTAAGTTTCACCTGTACCCTTCTAAGATGCACCGTAGGTGTGGCCCCACCAATTACCCTCCCTCCAGCCATCCTTCCTCACTTTTCTTCAAATGCCAAATTCATGGAAACAATTTTTGTAAACCAATAAATTTTCTATAATTATTGCAATGAAACCACATAATATTTCTATATCTAATTTTCTTGATCAAAATATTGCATTTAAGGTAAATGTGGTGTTATGTTTTCCATGGGGTTCTGTAGTTAGATGCGAGTTGTTTTTGTTTCTTTGGTTTCCTGGAGTCAAATATGTAATACAAGATGGGTTTAACAACTGTGTAGTCTTTTGAAGGTCTTCCCACACGTTTGGCATTGGCAATTTATTTAACATTTTGTATTTGGATTCCCAAAGAAACTGAACAGATTGGAAGATATCAAGTGACAAATTCATATTACCTAGAGAAAAAATATATAGAGAAAGAGGATTCAGCAATGAATGTGATAAGCAAATAAAGAGAATAGACGACTTGGAGAGAGAGAAAAAAGAAATAAAGATTTAGAGAAAGTGCAGTAGGTTTGGATCCAAGAAGCATAGATTAGCCAGTATTTTCAAACCTAGGAACCAATGCTTTTTAAACTTTTGGGGGTCCTGGATCCTTTTCAGAATCGTATGAAACTGGAGATACTATTTTCCTTATTGTGAAAAATTATATATTTAGAATTAGCCAGCTAGACTTGATTTATATGATCCTAATTTTGTTGGCAACATCCAAAGCATTGTAATCAGGAGCCAGTGAAAAATATACCTTCTTTCCTCCATCAAGCCTGATCAGGGTGTTGATGTTGGCCACATCGATGTCACAGAGCTTCTTCATAGCTTGTTTGATCTGGTGCTTGTTGGTTTTGACTTCCACAATGAACACAAGTGTGTTGTTGTCTTCTATCTTCTTCATGGCAGACTCAGTGGTTAGGGGGAACTTTATGATGCCATAGTGGTCAAGCTTGTTTCTCCTGGGGACACTCTTCTGAGGACATTTGCGCTGCCTCCAGAGCCACAGTGTCTTCGGCTGCTGGAAGGCGGGTGATATATGAGTCTTCTTCTTTTGTGGCTGTGGATGCCTTTTAGCACTTCCTTCTTGGCCTTCAGTGCCTTTGCTTTGGCTTTGGCTTTGGGAGGGGCAGGAGCTTCCTTCTTCACCTTCGGAGCCATCTTGTGAAAAGTGGAGATACTCTTGATAGAAAGTTGGAAAAGACGTGCACATACACACACAGTTACAATCTCTCTTTCCCATTCAAACCTACTCCTACACTTTAGTTAAGAAACACTGCTCCTACATCTCAGGGTTAAGGGATTGGATGTGGTCTGAAGAAATAAATTGTCCCAAGATTGCACTTGGTTAATTTCTTGAGCCCCTCTTAAGAGGTTAAAGAAGACAAGCAAGGAAGTGCAAACAATCTCTATAATCTCCCCAGCCACATTTTCTTTTAGGAGGAGTAATTATTCCTGAGGTCCAAAACATCTTGAAAGTACATGATTTCAGTGATGATGTCTGTAAGATTTCTACTTACAGGAAAAGGGGGATCTTGCTGTATATGTATAATATTCATTAGAACAACCTTAAGAGACCAATCTCATCATCACTCACTTCAAAAATATTAGTTTTTCAAAGGCAAGGATGCCTGTTGTTGAATACCTTGTCTGACTGCTAACATTCTTTACTTCATAAAACCAACCATTAGGGGCACATTACATAAGTGTAGACTAGAAAGGCTAGTTCATAAGAATCATGAACATCCAATTCTGATACATTAGAGTTTGATTTACTTTATCAAAGTCAGCATTTATTTCCCATTTCTAGGCTTAAATCAACAGAATTGTCTCTCATTCTCTAAATGTGAGAGATTGTATCGTTGGGTTAGGGGAGTACTGTCATAAAGCTAAGAAGAATTTTGCAGTTGGTGTTTTATCTCCAGATAGATGTGTCTGTCTTCTGAAATGTCCTATCTAATTGCTTTAGATTTCTTCTCTTTGTTTGCTGCTTCACAAACACTTTTGCAGTTCTAAGAAAAATCAATTATAATAGGCCTCGAATGTTTTTTTTTGTTTGTTTTGTTTTTGCTTTCACTAGGGAAAAGTTGATTAAAGATTTCAGAATGCAGGTTCACCATTGATCTTCAGACCTTAATATAGTTATTTGTATTGATGAAAAAAAGTAAATGCAAAGCAATTCCAGGAACCATAAAATACTTTTTCCACAGAAAATTTTTTATGAAGACGTGAAGACCCAAGCATATAGTACATGATAATAACTAGTAGGCATGCTGAGTTCCAGTTTATAATGTTTTTGTCTATAATACCCAATCATTTAATGATCATCTTTTAACTTCAGTGCACTAATTAGATTGGGCAATAGATTGGCTACCATTACTGAGAAAATGAGTAGTAAAATACTGACAGTAAAAAATCTGGTAAGTAAAAGTTGTGTTTGATTCTTTTCTTTAAAAGTTTTCAAGTCTTTAACTTAGGACAATTTGGTGTTAATACTTCCTTGGGAGAGCTCAGGAAGTATATTCATCTTCAGCACACCCTGTTTGGTCCAAGAGATAGAAAAAACTCCATAGCACAATGTTTATATCTGTGGGACCCTGGTCAGTAAATTGATGATGCAGGAAGTCATTTCATCTTATTTTCTTTGAGATGGTCTTCCAGATCACAATTTCAAGCAATATTTTTCTTGCCAGTTGAAAAAATAGAAGGAGTTTTTGCTCTGATTATAGTTTTTGTTCTATTATGAGCTCCATTCTGCTGCTGTTCACTTGTTATTAGTGTATGATGGGTGCTATTATATAGTTGCTATGTGTGCACACATTTTCAGCAAGCAACAACTCATGGATATCAACTGACAATGAAACTCTATTAGGCTACACTTTTTTTGTTTGTGAATATCTGCAGGATAGGAGAAGAAGAAATAACAAATATGTTCTGAGAAGTATGTAATGCACAGCTTCATTATATATCATATTAAAATAGATACGATATATATTATACAAAGATCTTGTGAGATTTTTGGAAAATAAGTACAAAACACACTGGAAGGAATGTTTATTTTCTGCAGTGTTTTCTGAGCACCTTCACAAATGTCATTTGACTTGATCCTCTTATTAACCCTAGGAAGTAAATATTTGCCTAATTTGTAAATGTTTTATGAAAATAAAAATACAGATAAATTATTATGTTATAATTTTACATCTCTTTGATTTTCACACCTGTGAGACTAGCATCCACATCAAGAATCAGAATATGATCAGCATGGCAAAAGCTGCCTTCCTGCTTCCTTTTCATCACAGTTCCTTCCTTTTAAGGGAACCAAAGCTCTTACTCCAATAGTAGAGAATAGTTTTGCCAGTTTTAGCATTTTACATTAAGGGAATCATATACAAATGTCTTCTTCTGTGTAAGTCTTATTTTATTCAACGCCAGATCTACAAGATTCATCCATGGTGTTGAGTGTAGTTATAGTTGTATCTCATTGATATATAGTTTTCCACTGTGTGAATATGCCATGATACATTATTGTACTGTTGATGGGCATTTAGGTAGTTTCCAGTTCAGACTCTTATGAATAGTGCTACTATTAAGTTTCTAGTACATTTCTTTTGGTGAAAATGTACAGATGTATTTCTGTTGTGGATATGCCTAAGACTGAAAGTCCTGGGTCATGGAATATGCATTAACTCAATATTTACTTATAAGGAAACTGAGTTTTATAGAAACTAAGCAACTCATCCAAGCTCACACAACTGGTAAGTGATAGAGACAAAGATTCAATGTAAATCTAATTAGAAAATCCACTACTCTATATATTTTACACCCTAACAATAGAAGAAATATAGCAGGGATCAACCTCTTTTTTTTGGTTGCAGTAGATTGCTCCCTACACAGCATTTTCTAAAGCCTTGCTCAGTTTTTGCCTTTTGTTTTTAAATGTAGCAAGTAATGAATCAATATGACATTTAATCAATAAAAGGGACACAGAAAAATGGTTGGGTAGTGTTTAATTTTTAGGAGAAATACTTTATATAGCCTCATTTACACTAAAAATGAGGAATTGTAATACAAAGATATAGCTCTTGTAACATGCTTTAAACTCTGTATCTATGGCAATGTGTTTCTGTATATCTACATACGTTTCTGAGGTAATATATCCCAATTACCACAGTCAACTTTCAAACCATATCTACTTATAGTAACTAAATGTAACTTGTTATGTACATATGGAAAGCTATCATACTGGCTAATAAAGCAATGAAGAGTGACCAGTGAATCCATTCATTTAACAGTTAAATGGACTTTAATCAAAATATTTATTGTGCATCTACTATAAAAAGGCACTGTACTAGATGCAAACATGCTACAGCCTGATTATTTTATTCTGTCACTCAATAGCTTCAAGTAATTTGTGGGTGACATTATACTAATACAATGGAAGATACAATAGGAAAAAATGTGCACCTAACCTAGGCAGGTTCAATATGGAATACATATATGTATATTTATATACACACACATAGTAGAACTCCACAGTTGACCTCCTCCCTGCCTTGACTACCTCCTTAAGTTGACCTAATTTTCATAGACCAGACATGCACCACATGCATGTCCCAGTACAGTAGGATTAGTTCCTTATATTGACCACCTCCATATGTTGACCAGTTGATTAATCCCTTGTGTGGGCAACTTACAGAAGGTCTACTGTGTGTGTAGTGTATTTTTAAAGGGTATGAACAATATAAACTCAGAGTACTTAAAGTTCAGTGTTATGAAATGGAGAGCCAAAGAAACTCAGATAACTTTGGGTTAATCAAAAGGAAACAGAAAGAAAGGGGCATTGCTTGATGAATTGTTAGAGCAAGGATTCTGAGTATCTGGCATATGCTCAATTTAGAACTAGAAAGAGGGTCATAGACAGGAGTTCGTACCCTGCAAAATCCTTCCCTTCCACAATTTCCCTAGTCTGCAGCAAATTTTGTTGCTTTTATTTCCTGTAGCACTTGAATTCTGTGCTACATAATTTAGTGCAATTCTGCATTACTTGCTAATTATGTTGAGAAACTTGATTCCTTAAATAGATTATTATGTCCTTAAGGGCAGAAAACTTTCCACAGCATCTTTTGGTATTTTTTTGTTATCTCCCACTGTGCTGTGATTCATCTATTTGAGTAGCTGGAATTGCGATTTGGTCTTTAAGATGCAGCTTCTTTCCCTTGGAAATGGACTTGCTTGTGTCTCACTCTCTTGAGTCTATCACATTAGAAAGGCCATGATGTAAATAGTTGGCTTATGTAAAAGATTTTTATCTCACTATCCTGAGACTACCTTATAGTTAGTAATTGAATTTAAAGTGTCTTTTGGGGGCCATTTTATAAAGAAGAATAATGAGTCTCACTTAGACACAATAAGTTATCATGTATGCTTCAAAATAATGAATTGGGTTTACGCTAAAAGGAAGCTTGACTACAGTGTGTGAATAGATGAAAGATTTTCCAGTAGGGTTCTGAATTGAACATACAGCCCACCAAAGGAGGAATAACAAAGGATTAAGAAAAAGAAAGCTAGAAAACATCCATTGCCAATAATATGCAAAACAAGACTGCTATGACTCCTTGGAGGCTTGGATTTGCATATTTTGTGTGTTTTAAGATTCACTGGTGCAACCAAGGGCCATGTAAATATTTATAATGGACATTTCCCCAAATAACATAAATTTCAGTTAATAAGTATTATGATGGGTATATAATTTTCTTATAAGCTTCAGCACATCAATTTAGTTCATCTCATTCTAACTCAGTAAATATAAGGTGAATGGTTTCTATGAGCCAAATATGCTAAGCTCTGTGGATTCACATAAGAGACCCCTGCTCTTAAGGAGTTCTCTGTAACATGCAAGGAGTAGACATAGATATATATATAAAATGATATATGTAATCATTTTTTTAAAAATGGGCTAAGTACATCAAGAAAAATGTGCTGAGAATTTGGTCATGAATGTGGAGTTTTAATCCCATGTCTCCTATGTGGATTTAGACTTTGAGCAAATCCCTTCACATTTCTAAGAATCAAGTTTTTTTTTTTTTAAAGTATATTCAACTGCTGTTTCAGAAATAAAATGTTTTAGCATAAAAATATAAATTCTGCTTCTTAAAAGTGCATACAACTTTGATAATAAAACATACAAATAAATAACAGAAGTCAATGACATATCTCATGCACTTGTTCTAAAATAATTTAAAAAGTATGATACACTTTTCTTCCAGCTTCTAGGAAAGACACTTGCCTTCCATATTACTGTACAACTAAAAAAAGAAAATTACACAGAAATCACTATCAATGGTGTGTGAATAATACCAAAGCATTGTGTGTACAGTGATATGACATGCAGCTTTTAAGATAACTATAGAAATTCCCAGGTAAAAACTGAAGACTTCAGTAAAGAAACTATTTTTGTAATGGGGCCTGAATTCAATTTTAACCAGTGGTGAGAGGCACAGTTGGTGAGCAAACCCATATGGAACACAAATACATATTTGAAAGGCCTACAAAGAGAACTCCAACCTCAGAAATAGTGTAACTGCCTTTCCATTTGGTATAATGACACCACACCATTTAGAGTAGCACCTAGGAAATTTCATATTGCATTTTTCACGACTGCTACAGTATCATGACTCTGGGTGGCTTTCCAACAAAGCATTTCCAACTTGGCTTTTTACCTAAATCTTTATCCTTCAAAATGTTAAAAACACCAGGTAAATTATGTTAGTTTCTTTCTTTCTTTTTTTTTTTTTGTAGGTAGGATGAAACCACCTGAAGGGACTCAAGTTTTTAACTGAACAGTTGTAACTATGTCTTTTATTACATACGATATTTATGAAAAATTGCACAAACTAACATATTTAAAACATTTTACAAATTTTAAACCAAAATAAAAAATTAGTTTTGTTCTTATTTCTGCTTTTAAACTTTTTCAGCTAGACATATATCTGTTAAACTATATACTATTTATGAAGGATACATTTTATTTATGACTTATGGGGAATCTACTTCCCTTAGTGAGAGAGGCATATTAACACAAAATAAGTATAGAATTCATTAAAAATACTTAAGCCTTTTATTAGTAACTTGTCATTCCATATTCATAATATAATTTTAAATGTTATATCAAAAATTTCTGTTTCTTCATTACTTTTGTTTTAGTTATGCACATCATTTAACAATTTTAAATTGTTTACCAAGACAAAATCTGACTTCTTCGTTTTAATGAAGTAAAGAAGGTAAAGCGACTTTGAGTTTTCTGTTTCTGTTGAGTGTCTCTAAAAGGTGAATTTGCAAAACATCGTAGTTCTGATTCTATTTAATATGTTTATAGATTTATATAATATGTTTATCTTTATTTACAATGACATTCTATGGAAGAATTTTATGGTTTCATGATTTCTTGTGATTCTCTAAAAATGAAAATAAAGTTTTCACCTTTTTGTAGGCAAAAATTTCTTTTAATACCTTCAATTTATAGACGCTATCAACAGGATAGTTTATATTACCTTTTAAACCTAATATCTTTCAAGGTTGTTATTTTCATATCTCTAATGTATTAAGAATATGATCAATACACATACAGACAGAAAAGTTCCTGTATACAGAACTTGCAATTACATACTTGAAAGGCAGTAGCACTATAGAAACATCCCCTATGCAAAAGTAATTTGTCATGACTTTCAATACCTCAGACTGTCTATATTGGGCCACTGATGCATTACTGTGTTGTTAACGTAATTTGTGCCTCATCACTGAAAGTTGTAGATGAGTGTCTATCACCATAATTACTACCATTTATTGACAAACATGTGTACAACGCCCTCTGCTAGGTAAACTGCCTTTGACTAGCTCTAAGGAAGTTATATAGTTGTTATTCTGAAATACTCTGTCCTTCAGACACCAAAAGAAACACACGTATGAGCATCAATGAATTGGAAGAAACAGCTTACTTTATTTTAGGTAAACAAAGAACTCTGTCTTACCGAAAAAAATTATTTAGTAGAAAAGGTCAATCCTTTCAGAATCTCTTTTGACTTACCTTCAAAAAAAGTGCCTATCAGACATCAGAGAAAATCCAGCCTGACTTTGATATGATATTTATTTCCCTTGAATAATTCCTCACCTTTCCAAACAGATTACAGATTACAATGCTCTTTGTTCTGTTTACATCAGTATCACTCAGGTTGAGAGAGGGTTGGAATGCAGTCAATGCTTCTCAGTAATGAACCAACTCCTGCTACAGAAGGAGAAAATCATCATGTAGGAGGGAAGATTGTTGTTAAAATTACAGAAAACAAGTGAAAATATATATTTAGTCATATTTGTTAATGAAAGATTGGTGATTTTTCTTCGTGAATCACAGGCATACCGGGGGGATATTACAGGTTTGGTTCTGAACTACCACAATAAAGCAAATATGTCAATAAAGTGAGTGCATCCAATTTTTTGTTTCTCAGTGCACATAAAAGGTTTTTTTACACTATTGTGTAGACTATTAAGTTTTTAATGGCATTGTATCTAAGAAAACAGTGTATATACTTTAACTCAAAAATCCGCTATTGCTAAAAAATACTAGTGATCATCTGAGCCTTAAGCAAGTTATTATCATTTTTGCTGGTGGAGGCTGTTACTTTGGTGTCGATGGCTGTTGACTGATCAGGGTGGTGGTTGATGAAGGTTGCGGCTGTGGCAATGCTTTAAAGCGAGACAACAGTGAACTTTGCTGTGAGTATTGGCTCTTCCTTTCACGAGAGATTTCATGTAATGCTATTTGACAGCATTTTACCCACAGTAGAACTTCTTTGAAAATTGGAGTCAGTCCTCTCAAACTTTGCTATTGCTTCACCAAGTAAGTTTATGGAGTAGTCGAAATCTTTTGTTGTCATTTCAACAATATTCCCAGCATCTTCAATAGGAGTAGATTTCATCTCAAGAAACCACTTCCTTTGATCATGCCTGAGAAGCTTCTTCTCATCTATTGAAGTTTTATCATGAGATTACAGGGATTCAGTCATATTTTCAGGCCCCACTTCTGGTTTTCATCTGCAGCTACTTTCTCCACTGAAGTCTTGAATTCCTCAAATTCATCCATGTGAGTTGTAATCAACTTCTAAATTTGTATCGATGTTGATATTTTGACCTCCTTCTGTTAATCACAAATGTCCTCAATGGCATCTAGAATCGTAAATCCTTTCCAGAAAGTTTTCAATTTACTTTGCCAAAATTCATCAGAGGAATCACTGCCTATGGTATGTGATTACAAAATATATTTATTAAATAGTAAGACTTGAAGGTCAAAATTGCTTCTTGATCCATGGGCTGCAGAAAGGATGTTGTGTTAGGAGGCATAAAACATTAGTCCCCTTGTACATCTCCAAGAGAGCTCTTGGGTTACCAGGTGCATTGTCACAGAGCAGTAATATTTGGAAAGGAATTTTTTTTTTTTTCTGAGCAGCAGGCCTTAATAGTGTGGGCTTTAAGCTTATGCAGTACAGCATGCGGTAAAACCTGTCATCTAGGCTTTGTTTTTCCATTTATAGAGCATAAGCAGAGTATATTTAGTATAATTTTTAGAGGCCCTAGGATTTTCGGAATGGTAAATGAGCATTGGCCTAACTTAAAGTTACTGGCTATATTAGCTCTTAACAAAAGAGAAAACCTTTTCTTTGAAGCCAGCCATTGACTTATCTTCTTTAGCTATGAAAGTTTTAGATGGCATCTTCTTTCAATATAAGACTGTCTTGTCTACACTGAAAATGTGTTGTTTATTGTAGCCATCTTCATCAATGACGTTAGCTAGATCTGGATCACTTGCAGCTTCTCCATCAGCACTTGCTGCTTCACCTTGCACTTTAATGTTTTGGAGATGGCATCCTCCCTTAAGCCACATGAACCAACACCTCATGGCTTCCAACTTTTCTCCTGCTGCTTCCTCATTTCTCTCAGCCTTCATAGAATTGAAGACAGTGAGGGCCTTTCTATGGATGAGGCTTTAGCTTAAGGGAATGTCATGACTATTTTTATCTTCTGTCTAGACCACTCAAATTTTCTCCACATCAACGATAAAACTGTTTTGCTTTCTTGTAATTGATCTACTCACTGGAATGGCCTCTATAATTTTCTTCAAGAACTTTTCCTTTGCATTAAAAACTTAGCTAATACTCCAAGCAAGAGTAAGACCCTATCTCTACTAAAAATAGAAAAACTACCTGGGTGTAGTGGCACACACCTCTAGTCCCAGCTATTTCGGAGGTTGCAGCAAGAGGATTGCTCAAGCTCAAGAGTTTGAGGTTGCTATAAGCTAAAAGGCCACAGCACTATATCCAGGGAGACAGAGTAAGAATCTGTCTCAAAAAATGGGTGGTGTCTGTGGGTCAACAGAGTAGGGTGCTGGCCCCATATGCCAGAGGTGGTGGGTTCAAAACCAGCCCTGGCCAAAAAAAAAAAGCTGCAAAAAAAAAAAAAATAAATAAATAAATAAAACTTAGCTGACTATTTGGCATCATAAGAGGCCTAGCTTTCAGCCTACACAGCAGCTTTGAACATATCTTCCTCGCCAATCTTAATCATCTCTAGATTTTGATTTAAAGTGAGAAATGTGCAACTCTTCCTTTAATTGGGACACATAGAAGCTGTTGTAGGACTATTAAGTCACTTATTTTTAATATTGTCATGTTTCAAATAAGAGGGAGATCTGAGGACAGAGATGGGAGAATGGCCATTGGGTGGAGCAATCAGAACACACGAATATTTTTTAAAAAGTGTGAAATATTTTCATAATTTATTTCAACACAGAATTCTTTTTCCTGATAATCTGAAAATTTCTTTCTCTGTTAATTTCAACAGATTTAGGGGTACACGTGTATTATTGTTATGTGTATGAATTGTATAATGCTGAAGTCAGGGTTTTTGATGTACCCCCCCCAGAGTAGTTTACGTTGTATCCAATTGGTAAATTTTTGTCCCCCATTCCCTCCCACAGTCCCCCTTACTAGTTTTCAATGTCCACTTTATTGCCCTGTCTACCCCTCAAGAACACATAACACGTGTCTACTTTGCCTCACCATGACTGACAGACTACTAATAAAGTTTGAAATCAGGCAGTGATTAAAGTCTACACTTGGAAGTAAGAAATGGAATGGGGTAAATTTTCCCCTTTCATAGATTTTTGCTGAGAATAGGCTTCAGTTAGTCCCATGGAAAGTGGTTAACACTGGAATAGAAGACATGCAGTCTGACTTGCTTGAAGAGAAAGAAAACAGAGGTTAAATGAACACAGTGGTTGGAAAGCAAGGGTGAAATACGGGAAAAGGGAAATCCAACAGGGGAATTCCAAATTCTGCATGTGAACTCTGCCTGAATCTTTGGCTGACTTCTGAACTATGTATGTGCGAGACAAAGTCCAAGCAACCCAGGTAAGGTAAAAATAATTGGACAAAGATTTTAGGTGCTGGTTGCTGCGGAAGAGACAGAGTTTGGAGTTTGACTCCATCTAAGCTAACTGTCTTCTAAGAAAAAAGCACTCCTTAAAGGAACATAACGAAATCTACAGTCTGTACATTCCCCAGCAGCTCTCAGTTATTTTATGTAACAATAGCTTTTCCTTTGGTGTATCATTTGGGTGTGTGCATATGTGTGTACAGGCATATGTGTGTTTTCATGCATTTTCTTCGTAAGTGTTTCACTCTGAGGCACTGTGCACAATTTGAGGGGATGCTAGTCTTAGCTAGTGGAATGATTAGTTGGGAAGTCCCATTTCTGTGAATGTATACAAGTATGATTCGTAGAATAGTAATTAGAATTTATGAACCTCTTTGATTTTAATTCAACTCTAGATGACAAGTAGCCAAAAGTATGCAAAGACTATATACCATACATCTCTTTATACTTTCTGTACCTCACTTGTCTCAGAATATTAAGTGAGGCCAAGAATAGAACCTAGCTCATAGATGTGTTGGGATAAGCGAGAAAATTCATATAATTTTTTAAGTCAGTGCTTGGCACAGAGTAAGCCTTCAATACATCTTAATACCATTGACCCCATACTTATTATCTTTTGATTCTGACAGTTGTTCCCCAAGAATATTTGGTTAGTCGTTCCACAAGTATTTCGTGCGTGTCATTTTCCAGGCACTGTCCTAAACACTGGATTATCAAAGATAAGCTTTGAACTGCCACTGAAAATATAACAGGTTTGCATTAAACACACATCTGATCAAGTACTTGATAGACGCCTGAGTCAGTGGTTTGGAGAATGACTCTAGGTCATTGAGCTAATTTAAGTCTAAATGGTTGTTTTTTATCTCCTGTAGCAAAACCATGGGCTGGCTTAAATTGCTTTTATTGACATATTAGCGATCTCTGCCCAGTCAAGCTGCTTAGCCCAATGTTTTACCAACGTGCCATACGTGTATTTTTTTGCGTTGGACTCTCCTTATGTGCCACTTTCTGTTTATGTCCACAGAACCAAAACACAAGCCCCGCTACAGATATCAAGACAAGCAACGCAGAGATGTAAGTGTCAGTGAGATACAGAAAATTAAACACACACACGCACACACCTCCCAGTAGAAACTGCCATAAAATGCTTTTGAGGCAGAAGTGAAATGACACTTCCTAGGAAAGGTATTGGAAACAACACGAAACAAATGGCTGAGCCACACATTGCAAATTCCAGCAGCAGCACTGAATCGAAAGATAGCTAGCTTTCTAGTCCTCAAACTAAAGAACTGTTGGGAAAACGTAGGTTTGTTTCTGTTACATCCAGTGGCCAACTTTGATCAGCAGTAATGCCATAATTAGCTGCAGAATTGAGTATAGATGGTAAATTACCACTGGGTAGGCACCCCAAGGTCCTTACGGGCGTATTTTATAAGCAGAATGCTAAAGCTCCCCAAATGACCTGGGCGGCGAGGAAGACAACCTGAGACGTAGATTAATTTATTGAACTTGAATAGTCTGTCCTATTGGAGATGACGGACTTGCGTGCACCTGCGTGGGAAATCAACACATGTAACCTCCTGTCGTAGAAAGCAGGACTTCAGTCCATCTTTTTGCTTTTTACACAGGGAGGCCTTTGAAAGCTAGTGCATCACAACCGTGAGGCATCTTTATTCAAGCTCCGTCCTGTGTGGTTAGAGAAAATCCTTCGCTGGATCTCATGCTAACCCCAGACAGCTACTGTCTCTGTAATACAGCAAAACTTCATAGTTTCATGGATTACTCTAAATCAAAGGTCAAACAAACTTTTTCTGTAAAAAGTCAAATGGTAAATATTTTAGGATTTATGGGCCACATACCGTCTGTTGCACCCTTTTCGTTTCTTTCTTCATTTTTACAACCCTTTAAAAATGTAGACAACGTTCTTAGCTATACAAAAACAGGTGGCTTTGGATTTGGCTTTCAGGCCACTGTTGGGCGCCTCCCCTACTAAATCACTAAAAAAGTCAAGGTGTGGTGGATAAGAAACATATGTAGAAGTATGTATACAATTTAACACACACATATGCTTTCACACACATATTAGGTGTATGAAATTGTTCTTTCTTTTCCAGTATAAAAGAAATTCCTCCTGTGCGGAGACTTCACTATTATTTTTACAATTCTCCCAAACAGCAAGAAGTGAATTCTACACAGTAGGTCTCAATAAATATGGACTGACAGATTATTATAAGGAAAATGACTATGTTAAAAGATCAGAACCAGGGAAACTCTCAGATTTCCTTTTTCAATAGAAAAAATGACAATTTTTTTTCCTAATTAGCATCTAGGAATATGTGGTTTTTACTCCATAACGTGCCAGTCTATGTGTATGATAATGCTGCTATCTTTATTGACACATACATTACTGTCTCAGTGTCTCACACCATAAATTAGGGCTTTCAAAATGTTTTCTATGTGTTATTCCATATTAGCAGTGACCTCAGCATTACTGTGCATTTTCACAGATAAAAATACAGTATTTTCACATTAAGACAAAAACGGTAAACGGATCTCAGAAGCTCTAGATTTCCTGATGCCAAAAATAAGTTGGAATAATAGCTCAAACCCTACCATACACAAAAACCTACCTTTATCACAATAAAGAATTTAAAAAGCAAAACATGTGGGTTTTTTTTTCCTACATAAGTATCTAGGTATCAAATTTGGTTTAAGAAAAGGATTGAAGATTTCAGAGGAGGGAATGTATCTAGGAATTGTAGTCTCGCTCTTATCTTTCTAGTTCATGAATTTTGGGGGGTCATATCTTGACTATAGAATCTGCTTGGGCTTTTCCGCCTAGAGGCTTTATTTATTTATTTATCATCACTGCATTGAAGGGCCATGTATTCTTGTCATACATTTTTTAAAACTCCAGCTGAGGCATTTTCACTTTCAGCACTATAATAAACATTTTATTATTGAACTCCAGGATGTTCTCCTTTCCTTTAAAGATATCTGAAGTTATGTATTGCTAAGGATAAAAACATATTCTTCCTGCTTCAGAAAGTTTCTACTTACTATAGTTCAAAATGCCAGCATTATGAGATAAGTTCTCATACAAGATGTTGATAGCCAGAGTCAATATGCACCCATCCAGGTCATGCTCCACAAGGCTTTGTGTTCTCATTCACAGTGGAGACACGCGGTTAACACACACTTCCCTTTAAATCACCACCTCATTCCATGGACGGCTTCAAAGACAATTCCCAAGGTTGATAAATTAAAGGGATGGGAACTCTGTCATCCCTTTAATTCCCATCCAAGGGAATGCCAACTCTGTCTCTTTGTCATTAACCCCTTTATGTTAGTTCTTGGTCTGATTCCAGTGCCAACTTCACCAGTGCAGCTTTCTACCCAGTTACATACCAGGAAGACTCATTTGTCCCTTTCCTTCTCTTTCCAAAGATACACAGGAATTACATTTTTCAGTAGTTATTTATGAGGTCTGACAATTCAGTTCCTGAACTTTCTAGGTAAAGTCCTAGAAAAAGTGCTATGTACCTCATTGGTGAATATCACTATGGTCGCCTTTAAGGTACTTCCCTTGGGAAGCTGTGCACCAATGCCAGGGCCAAGTCCACCCTTTAAAGCGTTTTTTTTTTTTTTCTGGAATGGCCCTCAGAGCTGTCGCCATACAAATATAACCTCTGTAACAAACTATAAGTTCTCAATTCGTTCTAAAGTTACTTCTGAACACTTAGTTCACGATTTCAAGATCTTTAATAATTTATGCTTCTTATTAGCTAAGTTAATATATTTCTATACATAAACTTGGTACATCTTGCAGAGCTTGTAGGTGAAAGTTCCTTTCCAGAGAGTGTATCTTATTATTAGTTGCTCATCATGGATACATACTGAGTTCCGAATCTACTAGGGGAATAAAAACAAATATCTTTCCCCATGGAGTCTCTCATTTGATACATAACACCCATACCTCACATAAACATCCAGACGCTCATTCATTCTTCTGTCTCTATCTCTTTTCCTTTCTAAAAGGGGCATCAGTTAGGCCCTGGGACCATTCCAAGAGGTGTATCTTCAGATTCTTCAACGTGACACATCCATGGGGCGTGTCACACTTTATTTTGCCAGGATGGAACAACTATCTTAGCTTCATTTTAATGTGATATTATGCTACCAAATTCTCTCTTCATGTTTTTTTCTGTATAACCAGTAAAGGATGAAGAACATCTTGTCACATTTATCCTAAAATAATTTCTCTACATTTTTGATATGGTTATTTCATTGACACCAAAGAATTCCGATGTATTCTGCATTCACCAAGTTGGCTTATGTGTTTTTCTCTCCCAGAAGCCTCCTTCTCCTTCACTTCACTTCAGTTCTTCAGAATCCCAAACTCACTATGGAATCTTCTGTTCATTTATCAGATAACAATCCACCCACCCCTTAGTGGCATCAAAAATCAAACATTTTTTATTATACTCAAGATCTATGGGTCCAGAATTTGTGTAAGTCTTAGCAGAGGTAAATCATTTTAGTTCCACAATGCCTGGCATCTCAGGTTGGTGGGCTGAATGACTGGAAATGCCTGGAATGGCTCCGCCGAGGTCTTACGTCTGAGGTCTCAGTTCTGGCTGCTGCTAGTGTTTCTTCTTTTCCGCATGATAGCTGATGGAGCTGGAATGTCTAGGATGGTTTCATCCTCCACATGTCTGCTGTCTGCACATGGGATGGCTGTAACATTTAGGCTGGTCAAACATGCCATCATGTAGCCTTTCCATGTGACTAGCTTGGACTCCCTACCAATGTGGAAGTGTCAAGTTACTCAGACTTCCTTCACCATGGCCGACTTCCTCCTAGAGCATTAAGAGAGTTAAAAGGCAAGCAAATAGTGGTAGAGCAGTGCATATTTATAATACATATAACAGACAAAAAACTTTATCTTGAATATATTTTTTATTTATTTTTATTTCTTTTATTTATTTTTTATAGCAAATCATAATTTAATTTTCACAAGTTTTTACACCTGAACAAAAAAAATCCCAATTTTAAATTCTTAAGTTTAGCAGCTGATAGAGATACCAGTTTTTAAAAACTTTTTCATTTGTGTTCTGTTTTCTAATCTTTTAATATAGAATTCTACTGGTATTCTTAAAATATGTTTATATAATTTTTCTCAATTCTTAACACAATAATTCCTGGAAATTTTGCTGAAACAGATCCAATTTAAAAATAAGTAAGATGTTAAACTTTATTGACCATGCTTAATTATTTTGATTGCTTATACTTTGTTTTATTAGAAAGGGCACTAAATTCTTAATCATGAGATGTAGGTATCGTTTCTTCATTCAGCTTTGCCATTCTGCTCTCTCTTGGCCTGTGTTTCTTTATCTGTAAAACTGTGTAGAACTACGTAGTTTTATTTCTTTTTTTTATTGAATCATAGCTGTGTACATTAGTTCAATCATGGGGTACAGTGTGCGGGCTTCACATGCAATCTGAGATATTTTATCAACCTGATTGACATAACATTTATGAGATTTTCTCGTTTACTATGTGAAAACATTTTTGATCCGTATTTAGAAGTTTTCTCCTGACCCTTCAAATATGTACCACACATGTGATCTCACCCTTTGTCCCATCTCCCCCCACCCTCTCCCTCCTCTTCCCTCCCTCTCCCCTTTCCCCGCTTCACATCAGAATTCTACCAAACCTTTGAATATATTTTTTAAAGCCCAAAAATCATTAAGAAAAAGAGACACAATCCAATAGAAAAATGAGTTAGAGAATTGAGTGTGTGCTTCACAAAACAGGATTCTATGATGGACAATAAACATAGGAAAGAACTTCAACCTCACTAATAATCATCAGAGGAATGCAATTTAAATGCGATAAAATCAAAGAGGTTGCTTACACCAAGTGAAAGTCACAGGCATTCTCATTTCCTACTGGTGATAAGTAGACTGCAAGCACTGTGGAAAACAATTTGGACTATCTACTGAAGTTGAAGATTCCTTATAACTTATTAATTCAACTCTTTGAAAATAAATAAACCACATGTCCATGCCCTAACGTGGATGAATCTCACAGACCTCAATCTAAGCCTCAAAGAATGCACATAATAAATGTATGATTCCATTTAAATAAGGTTGAAAAATATCTCCCAAATTGTTGTTCAAGAATTCATGAGTAGGCTGAAACATTGTAATAAAATATAAGGAATTAGGTACAAGTCAGGTTAATGGTTACCTTTGGAGAAAACAAGAACAGAGATAGGGAGAGGACATGAGGGTGACTTCTGGGGTCCCACCATATTTCATTTCTTGGACTGGTTGATTATGGGCATGTTTGTTTTATGATAAATCATTGAGTGGTATATCCTTACTTTGTGCCCTTTTTAGTATGTATATTACATTTTATAACTAAAAAGCCTTAAAATAGAATTAAATTAGTTACACTGCTCTTTTTCTTGTTGTCCTTACATTGTGTTTGTCTAGATGGCTGTGGTACTTCCATGTTTTATTTTAT
This sequence comes from Arctocebus calabarensis, assembly GCA_963573935.1. NCBI lineage: Eukaryota > Metazoa > Chordata > Mammalia > Primates > Lorisidae > Arctocebus > Arctocebus calabarensis. The sequence goes on along the minus strand of CAUYON010086225.1, from coordinate 3,011 downwards.
TCTTAAAATTCATAATTTCATGAGTTCAGTTTTCCTAACCGGTTAATTACAAGAGGTTCCTGTAAGAGGAGAGGGAAAAAAATCGCATTCTAGTGAAGCTGATCTTCACTGGGCAGCCACTTTCAGTTGCCATAAAGCCAGGCTGCATCGAGAAAGTATGTTTTGTTTTTATGATTCTCCATGTAGCCTTCACGGCCTCTCTTCTCTGAACTAAGTGCATCAGGCAAGCAACAGTGCGTGGGGAAAGGATGGCGAGGAAGCTTCTGCTACCACCTGGCTCTCTCTTATTTCCCATTTTATTTTATATAAAAAAGTAGGTTTTGATGAGGCATGGGTTCCTTGCCTTCAATAAATGTATTTTTTGTCTGTGATTTCTGAGAACTGCAGTATATTCAGCCACCTATATACAAGAACATTCATCTTATGCACAAGAAATACACCTGTGATAGATTTTGTCTTAGCTGTTCCCAAAAGAGGTGTGCACAGTCCTTTTCACAAGGCCTTTCTCCAGCCCCTGGAAATTCATTTTTTAAAATTTGTCTAATTCTTCTTTCAAAGAGAGAAATCCTTAACTTACTACAAATTTCCAGGGAAGAAATTATGCAATATATTTAACATCAAGTATTGATGGGCGTATAACAACCAACCGTACAAACAAATATGCTTTTTTTTTCTTGCAGGTTTATTATTGAAAAGAAACTAAACTGAAACACGAAATAATTATACTTAGAATAGTTGATTATCTCCTTTTCAAAAAAGCATGTCCTTTAAATCCTGATGAGAGTAAAATAGTATAGTACAAAAAGGAAGAGAGCTAAATATTAAGCTCTTGCTCTGCTTGGAGAGTCTCTGGTTGCACATTATTGCCAGTTTCATCTAATCTGTTCTTAGGTGCACTCTAAAATAGAAAGAACTTTTAATGTAGATGTCGGACTAGCAGACCATACCATCCCTTCGATTAAGAGACTTCAGGGCGTAATGGGAAGCTATTAGAGATGACTATTTCTGCATCACAATAGTTTTCAGAGCCAATGTTTTGGGAAAGAACAAACACCTACACGCTGGTATGAGTGGTAGTTTCTTAGCAGTGAAGCTGTGATACTTCCATGAATGGCTTTACCAAATGGTTTCTTTTGAACTTCTGCTTGCAGTGACTTTAACCAGTTTTACCACACTAGGTAACTGACCCCTGGTTCTTGTTCCTACTGTTATGTGAAGTTGCCTTAGAGATGAGACTATACACATAGGAGTATGTGCTCTGAAGTTAGAGCAACTTGGCTTAAATCCCAAGTCAGTCACTTGCTAGCTGTGCAATATTTGATAAATTACTTTACTTCTGAACCTCAGTTTCCTCATTTATAAAGTCAAAAAAGGAGACTTCTTTTATGGAATTTATAAACTCAAGACAGACTCCTTTTTATGGATTGTTGAGAGTTTTTAAAGTAACAAAACATGTGTCTATATCTTTTAAAGCGAGGTTTCACACATAGAGTGTGCTCAACAAATATTAGCTCTTGTTATTTTTCCTAAGATAGTTATTGTTCCAAGGAATTGACTTATTATAATAATCAGGCCCACATAACACAGTGAGACTAAAAATTACAGCAATGAAGTCAAAATGCAATGCTAGACTAGAAGAGGATCAAGCACCATGAAGGGTCCGAAATTGTACCCTACTTGCAAAGTAACAAGCTAGGTTGCCACAGTTACATGGATACTTGCAGAAAGCTGAGACTCCTAAATCATAGACAGAAGACTTTATTCACAGCACAGGAGGCAGCATAAGTCTATACTTGTGCTGGTTTCTCTTGCCCCCCTCCCAGTCCCCCAGAGTCATATGGACCATTACAGATGAAAATACACATGCAGTACGTTTGCATAACAACTGCCCCTTATGCTTACAAGTCCCAATCTTGTAAAAGAGGTTGCTATGAACCATGCCCAATTTTTGCCCTAGATGGAAACATCAACTTGATTGCTCTTAATAGCAAATAAATATTCTGTCTTCCACAAAGACACCATCTCTATTGTTCAAGGCTGTGTACTATACAAACATCCTTGAAATGAGAATTCAGAATAAAAGATGTCAAGCCTCTGCTTAGAAGATGTGCAGACACATGAGAGAAACATGAATTATTTCCAAAAGAAGAGAAACAAAGGGTTTAGGAAGAAAATAGGCAAAGAGGAGAGGATAGAAGCAATAGTGCAGAATGGTTGCTTTTTTCTTTTTAACTTGATGTCAATTTATAATACAGACACTGGGAAGTTCAAGCTTCATAATTATGGAGTTGAATCAACTTTTAAAACTGGGCACATCCAGATAAACAGGCTCCAGGTCAACAAAAAGCTGATTCCCAGCTCCCAGAAGACTCCTTTGCGATCTCTTTTAGTCACTAACTATCCCCTCCAAGGGTAACCTTCACTGGGTGCTAAACACTAACCAGAGATTAGTTTGGCCTGTTTTCAAACCTCAATTAAAGGAAAATGTAGAAGTACGTATTCTTGCAACTTGTTGTCTTGGTGACTTTGCTCAACATTATGTTTGTATTTATCCATATTATCGGATATTATTCGATACATCGAATTTTTATCCATATTATTCTATTGCTCACTTTAATTGCTGTGTAATATTTCATTATATGACAACATTACAATTTACCCACTCTGCTGTTGATAGGCACTGGGATAGGACTTTGGATTATTACAAATATCGCTACTATAAAGATTCTAATGCATGTATTTGGTAAATACAGAAAGTGCTAAAAATCGTGTACACATTTAAAGAAAGGAAAAAATTGTATTAAAATTCTATTATGGGGTGGTGCCTGTGCCTCAGTGGATAGGGCGCCAGCCCCATATATTGAGGGTAACGGGTTCAAACCCGACCCTGGCCAAACTACAACAAAAAATAATGAAGCTAATTTATAGCTTTCATATGAAGGCCAAAACCCAATTATAGCACAGGAATACAGGGATAGGGGAAAGGGAGGGGAGGGGTGGGGGGAGGATGG
>CAUYON010086222.1:0-11902 GCA_963573935.1 Arctocebus calabarensis | reverse complement strand
ATCACCCTGGGTAGAGTGCCGTGGCGTCACACTGCTCACAGCAACCTCCAGCTCTTGGGCTTAAGCGATTCTCTTGCCTCAGCCTCCCGAGTATCTGGGACTACAGGCGCCCGCCACAGCGCCCGGCTATTTTTTTGTTTTGCAGTTCGGCCGAGGCCGGGCTTGAACCCGCCACCTTCGGTATATGGGGCCGGCGCCCTGCTCGCTGAGCCACAGGAGCCGCCCGAGAAGTCTGCTTTTAACCTGGCCTTTTAAGCAATATGAATACATTTTTATGTTAGTTATGTTTATTGTCTTTTAAAAAAATGTTATAATTTATTTATTTATTTTTTGAGACAGAGTCTCATTTTGTCGCCCTTGGTAGAGTACTGTAGCATAATAGCTCACAGCAGCCTCAAACTCTTGGGCTTAAGTGATTCTCTTGCCTCAGCCTCCCAAGTAGCTGGGACTACAGGTGCCCACCAAAATGTCTGGTTATTTTCTTTTTCTTTCTTTCTTTCTTTTTTTTTTTAGATACAGGGGGACAGGGGTCTTGATCTAGCTCAGGCTGTTCTCGAACCTGTGAGCTCAGGCGATCCACCCGCTTTGACCTCCCAGAATGTTAGGATTACAGGCATGAGCCACGGCGTCAGCCCTTAGTTGTATTTATAACTTTTAAACAACTTACAAATATAGCATGCATATTTCCGTCTGTACCTTTGGCCTTAAGTACTTCAGATATTTAGAGAGAGAGTTTTGTTCTGTTGTCCAAAATAATTCTGAAATGTGTGGTGATAAGAATTAACAATAAAAAACTCCTTCAGTATTGAGTTAAGGTATAAATGTTTGTTAGGTTTCACACAGACATTGACATCGCATTTCATTTCAGGAATCCTAGTTTCAGGGAGTTTTTCACTCTTCACATCTTCCTTCTCCTCATCCAGGCTACAGCAAGGTCCTCAGCTGCACTTTTCTGGATGCATTCTTAGCTCTCTACCAGACAGCTTTTTGGAGAGTCTACCTTCTGAGATGCTAATTGCTAGTCACACCCTTTCCAGTCTGTCTTGTCACCATTTTCCTCTACTGTTTCTATTTACATATTATTCTCTTATTAAAAACAAACAGAAAAAAATAATTTTTCATCTCAAATGTTTCTTTGGATACTATCTGTTTTATATACATTTAAAACAAATTTTTAAAATGTATTCATTGGTATAGCTTTCTCTAAATTATTCCCCACTATTATTTCTTATCCACTTAAGGGATATGTTTTTTTTTCTCTATCATGATAATTATAAATCATCTGTTTTCTCTACATGGTAAACTCTAAACGGAGAAAGGTTCTACTCCTTTTTTATTGTAATAGGCATGTTTTAAGTTGGCAGATAGCAAATTTCAATAAAATCTGTAGAATAAAGAAAAATATGGATGCTGCTGTTGTTTTACCTCATTATTTAAATATAATGACAGAGAGACACGTAGGCAGATAGAAGTAGATACTTTACTAATGTAAACAGCATTAGGGAGGGATTTACAATGAAGAGTCAGGAGCAGCCTCCAATCTTACCCCATCCTCAACTATGACATTACCTCTAGGGGGCATCAAATGTAATCAGTTTGCTTATTTCTTACCTCATGGCACATGTCACAATAGTATGCTTAGCCTAGCTTTCCTTACACTGTTATTTTTGAACATTGTCTACTATATTCTGATTTGCAACAGAGAAGACAGCTCTTTTTCATTTCTTTCTTTTCTGCCTTTTCCAAGGTTTCCTTGTTACATCACTAAATTATACTTATTTCATTAACTTGGAGACTTTAGAATACACATTTATCTCCATCTCTTGTTGTAGTACCATTGATTTAGATCTCCTGGCTCTCATGTAGCAAGAAAAGCAATTGTTCTTCCTATCCTTTCATCAAACCTTTCTCTCCATGTCTATTCCTCTTTATTTTATAAAGTATCAGGTTGGATAGCATTTGCATTCTGTTATGTTACCATAAATAAGTTTTGTCATATTGTGTGTAGATTGATGGTTCTAAAAATTGAAATGCAATGTTTTTATACTTTTTGTGTTCTTGCAAATATATTTTATCACACATCCATTGTAAATTTCTTATAACAGTCTTTTTTTGGGGGGGGGCTGCTTAATTTAGCTGATGATTTTCTTTTGCTGGCCACAAGATATACATTTAGGAGTAGTTGCTAGAGTGCTAATTCTTTGGATATAATGCTAGCATTGCAATTATTGTGTGACCTCTAATAGATTATTTCATATTTCTGTTTAACTCTTTCTTCAAACATAAAATGGATACTTATATTATCTGTTGGATATAGATGTTTGTAGGATTCAATGAGACTTCACACATACAAACACATACACCTATATACGTATACATACACTTATACATACACACAACATGTATACATATGAATGTATAGTAGGATGAAAAATGGCCCTGAATATGCACAGGCCCTAATCCCTGGAAACTTTAAATGTCATTTACATCTCAAAAAATAACTTTACAGGTGCGTGACTAAATTGAAGATCTCAAGATGGAGGGATTACCATGGATCATCCAGTGAGCTCCTAAACACAATAACGACTGTCCTTATCAGAGGGAAGCAGAGAATTCTTTGACTACAGAAGAAAAGTCAATATGACCAGGAAAGTAGAAACTGGAGGAAACACCCCAAAGCCAAAGAAAGCCAGCAGCCAGTCGAAGCTAGACTGGAAAAGGAACAGATAGGTTCCCCATGGAGTCACCAAAATGACCAGACCTTTGAAACCGTTAAAGCTAATCTTTTGAAAATGTATTCCTTAAAATGTATGAATTAAATGTATCCATAGAATAGATGTTAACTTTATCCACATTTTCTATGTCAAGAAACCAAATCTCAGTAATGTTAAATAAAATCACCAAACCACTTAGTGAGGGCTTTGGGTTTCTAATGGAGTTTTAAGTGTACTGTTTTCATTTTTCACTTTGATTATTGAAATATACTTATAGATCTGTGTGCTTATATATCTGTACTCTTCACCACATTCTAATTTCCCTAGTACCTCTTCTTACAGCCCTTTGCACTACACACACATACATATGTACATACATATATATATACACACAAATATATATAAGTTGATACCACAGATCCGATTATAATACATGAATATGTTATATCCAAACTTTCCCAAAGAAAAGACAAACTTCTCATCATAATGTATATAGCCACTTAAACTCCTTAAATGATACCTCATTTTAATTTATCTGTGATTCCAGAAATTAAATTTTTGCATTGGTAATGACATAAATTGTGGAGCAAAAGATTACATACAATAATATGTATACTTGTTGTAACTATCAAAACAATTTTATTTAAAAGGCCAGTAGACTTCAAGCCAAATAACTGAAGTTAAATTGTATTTCTACCACTATGTAATTGGTGCTCTTGAGAACATCACTTCACTCTCCTCAAGCCAAATTTTCTCATCTTTAAGATGAGAGTAATAACATTTTCCTTGATGACTTATTTTTTAAAATAAATAAGTAAAATGTGAAAGTGTATACAGTATACACTTTAAAACTTTTTTGTAGATTTAGTGCATACATTTTGACAATATTAGGTATGAGATTTATGGAATTTATTTTCCTCCTTTATTAGAGCTCAGGAACAACGCATATGAAATCATGAACACTAATTAAATTATGTGTTTTGTTTATAAAAAGTGCTAAATCTTCTCTTACTGTTCAAGCATGTCTTCTTTTTTATTTGAGATTATCAATGACATTCTAATTCTATATTCATGTTTGTGCTAAGAAAAATCAAAGTTTGAATAATCCAAGTTTGAAATTATACTCATATAAAAGTTATAATAATATTTTTACATTATTTTTCAAAGAATTGATTACATGGTAGCCCTCAGAAAACATTGAATAAATAACTAAATATTGATGTCTCAAAATTCAAAAGCTAATATCAAAAGAAAAACAATGAAGAAAAAAAAACACAATTTCAAGCTATCAATACTTTTAGACATTTGAGAACCCAAATGAGAACACACTATTCTTTAAGGCAAAGCCATACTGTATAAACCCTGATTGTTGTTAAAATAGAATTATGGCTGTATGACCTCTCATTACTACTATTACTTTCAAAGTAAATGTCAGAATTATACTTTAAAAAAACAAAACCCAGTATGCCATGTCATTTTTTTATATCATTGGGCTAGGATATATATATATATATAGCAATGAGATTACCATATATTATAAGGCTAGCATATTATTAGCAATGAGATACCATCCCTATAGCTTAAGATACAAGTAGAGTTAAATGTTATTCTGTATATTAATTAATTTGGTAATGTATTCAAAATAACTGGTGTCACAACATATTTTGCTAATATAGAATTAAACGTTTTGGTATACAGATCCTTGATATATAAATTGCAACAAAATTTATTATTTTAATAGATTTTTAACTAAAATGTCATTGTCATTATCACAATGATTGCTTATAAGAAACTCAATGTCCAATTCTTAAGAAAGCTAAGATGTCTAAAACAATGCCTAAGAGACAGAGAATATAAGGTCCAATTATATTCTTCTACAAGACAATTAGATTGACTCTTTTGTTATCATTAGTTGTACTGCAATGTTGATGGATCTCACTTAGTTGATAAAGGCAAAGATCTTTGAAGTTTTGGTGCAAAAAGTCAAAATAACATCCACTATGTATTATTTACTCTTCTAAACATCTCTAGAAAGTTGTTTTTTTTTTTATCTAGAATAGTCTTCAAAACCAAAGTTATCCACTGTTACCTAGAAGAGTCAGCCTGACTTTACACCTCAAACCGTAAGGTCTCAAGGGAGATAGCCTTAGTTTAATATCTACCAAAACACAATTACTATGTCCAAATTCTCATGTCTCTTCTTTAATCTCTAAAGCTACAGCATGTGTTAGGAAAACTGCTTTCATTTTACCAAAAAGTAGAAAATGTTCATTTCTGGTTAAAAAAAAAAAAAAAAAGAAAAAATCTTTCTTACTTATCACCTCAGTAAGTGCGGAGCTTCAGATTCAAACTTGCAGAAATTAGATGTCAGAATGTCTCAGTGCAGATTATTAAAAATCCACAAGAGAATCATAAATTATTATGAGAAATTAAATAAGTGAGGATGGAAGGACTCATTTACTTCTGTTTATCCAGATGGAAACCCCTGTCTGCTTTGTTGTCTCACAGTCCCATATGCACACATTTAAGTCAGATTTCAGCCAACCGAGAACCATGGCAAGGACCACGGGCTTTGAGAAGAGCAATATCTGTGTCTCTGGTCCCCACTTCCCACTGTCAGACAGCCTGTGACTGCTATGTCCCTTTACAGAAGCTCACTGCTTCTTGTTCTATGGAATTCTTTTTTCTTTGGAGACTCTAAGCCTCCCTTTCCCCCAAACCTTTTGGAAATTGGGGGAGTTGTACTGATGCTAACTTCAAGCTCAAGTGTCACCCATTATGCTTCTCTTGCATTCTGCCCAAACTTTAGAAATTATATTCTCATAAATAAACTCTCTTTGAATTTGTCAAACTTATGTGTGCCTTCTCTAATTGGGCTCTAACTTTCTCAGTGAGAAAATGAAATTTAGTGTCTGTGTCTTGACTGATACCAACAGTGTGGACAGCAGAACTTATTTTGTAGTGAATGTGTTTGAGTGTGTTCATGAGCATCTGTGCATTGTATCGTTCTGTATAAAGAACAGATTCTTGAAGAAGATGAAGAAGGAAGGAGGAGGAGGAAAAGAAAAAGGAAGAAAGGAGAGGAGAATGAGAAATGATGTTGATTTTCATTACAATGATCTCCTAACTAGAATATTTTCTTAGCATCCTTGATTCTCAAACTTCCTTCCTGGTGTAATTTATTATTCCTTGAAGAATTTGTTTAAGGATTCCTGGGCCTTCTCTATGTATGTTCTGGATTGACAGATGAGGAATGATGCCTGGAACTGTGTTTTAAACACCACCACAGGTGATTGTACCACAAGTGTTTCAAGCCCCAGAATTCAAAAAGCATAACTCCCACACAGACATAAATAAGAAGGCTGTATTTCTCCAAAAGAGGCAAAATGACATAAAGATAACAAAGGCCTGTAACCCTAGCACTGTGGGAGTCTGAGGTGTGTGGATCGCCTGAGCTCATGAGTTTGAGACAAACCAGAGCAAGAGTGAGACCCCATCTCTAAAAATAACCCGGGTGCTGTGGAGGGCACCTGTAGTCCCAGCTACTTGGAAGGCTGAGGGAAGAGAATCACTTGAACCCAAGTTTGAAGCTGCTGTGAGCTACAATGCCACGACATTATATCAAGGGCAGTTAAATGAGAAAAAGAAGATAACAAGTTAAAAGTCTTACCTATTTAGTATATTCTGTAACATTTCTTTTAATATTTTCTTGGATCCTTTTGCCAACTCACTACTGCATTCTTTATAAGCTGTTTTTCAAATTTAATACTTTTTAAATTTCAGATTAATATGAGAGTACATATAATTAGTTTACATTTTTTGCATTTGTTAGGTAAAGTCTGAGTTGTAGTTGTGACCTTCACCCAGAAACTGTGCCAATTACCTGTACATTTTACCCCCTAGGTGAGAATTTATCAAACCCCTTCCGCTCGCTCCTCTTCTTGAATTGAATTGAGTTTTTCTTTCATATGTGCTCATGGCCAGGATGAATCAATATTATTAAAGTGTCTATCAATCTGCAGATTTAACACAATTTCCATTAAAAGTTCATTGTCATACTTTAAAGAACTTGAAAACAACACGAAACAAACAAAAATCCAAATGGCGAAGGCAATTCTATGAAGTAAGAACAAATCTGGAGGCATCACATTACCAGGCTTCAGGATATTCTAGAAGACCATAAAAGTCAAAACAGCGTAATATTAGCATAATTATAGATGCATAAACATGTAAATGTACATATGTAAATAGATCTATAGAACAGAACACAGAACCTACAGATGCAACCAGCCTCAGATCTCCATTTGATCTTTGATAAAGCAAACAAAAGTATACAGTGGGGAAAAGAATCCCCACTTTTTTCTTTTTTTTCTTTCTTTCTTTCTTTTTTTTTTTCCAAGAGCTTACAATAAAATGACTCAGGACAGTGTACTAAAGAAGGATGCATTTCCCTGGACAAAACTTGATTTATGGTTAAGTATATGATTATATGAAGAAAGCTCTATGGGCAAGGTGCCATAGACTTAAAGCTAAATTTATTTCTGTGATTACCTCAGCTAATAATGTGTGAGCAGAAAGAGTAATTTGAAGATTAGTCTTAAAGTAAACATTTCTTGAAAATATTAGGCTTATATTAAAACATCAACAAAAAAGTCTCATAAGGCAGCACCTGTGACTCAAAGGAGTGGGGCGTTGGCCCCATATGCCGGAGGTGGCAGATTCAAACCCAGCCCCGGCCAAAAACTCAATAAATGGGAAGTCTGGGCAGGACTTCTCAAAATTTGGTCTTCTAGGTACACCTTGGCCTTGTTAGTCATATATATGTCACCTATACTGACACTAAAGGTATTTATTTTTTTATTAATGAATATTAAATCTATTCATTTTGCTTTCTCTTAGACTCACTTGAATAAATCATATCTGTTTAACTATTTATTTGATGTTTTTGACATATTTATTGTAATAAACATCCAATGTAAAATGATTTGTCAAATAAATGATTCATCAATGTGACGTTTAAATAATTTTGCATATCATTAGAGTTACATAAAATGTAACAAACACTAAAAGGATTCTATATTTGCAGAGTACTTGGATCTATAACTTTAACTTAAGAATCTTTATTTCTTACACATTTTTGATATAAAATCAAACCCTCAACTAAATATCATACTTAAAGAGTTGTAACTTTTCTTTTAAATGGTGTTACTTTCAAACTTCATCTTTAAGAAGGGGGGTTACCCGACAAGTTCATGATTAATTTAGAAAAATATCACAGAATGAAAGAGCCACCAGTAGAAAGCCCAGTCTCATGTTGAGCAAATCTCATTAAATACTTTGAACGTCTGGGATATATAGGAAACATGTTTTAACTTTTTGCAAAAGCATCTCACTATATGATTTGGTATAATTTAACTTCATCTCTTTTTGTATTTTGTTCTATTTTAAACATAAGGTGACTACTAAAAACATTGTTGGACAATTGTTATTGATTTCTGTCAAATACTGTTAATTTTTTCAATTAACATTGCACTTGTTTCTGCCTACTTTATTTACATAGTTTTATAAAATTAAAGATTACAGTTTTTTTACATGTAGCTATTTTATAGTCTTCATTTAGAGAAAAATCATAAGCAGAGAGAACATTTTATTTGTAAAATATTTCTAGATGTTACATTGAAAATATGCCTGTTGTCTTTCACTAGAAATTCTCTTCCATCTTGATGTCTTATAAGGGCTTTTATCTCATGTATATTTTATCCAATGGTTGTTAAATTATTTAATTTAGAACAAGTTTATAACATTATTGTTGTTAACAGCTAAAATTTATTGAATGCTCATCGTATGCTTTGCATGCCCCAGTATTTTAGTCCATATAAACCTCATGTCTACCTATAAGACATAGATGATAGATACTACTTTGGAGACACATGAATTTGCTTATGTTTAAAAATATTTTAGTGATGAAGTCAGGATTTTAACTCATGCCTGACTATATATATACATATATATGAAATTATTTATAAGTATACATTTGAAATCAGTTATTAAAGTTAAGAAATATTTAAAAGCATATTATATTAAAACTTTCTTTCTCTGTAATACATGGAATTCAAACGCATCCAAATAAGATATTTATAGGCCTTGGATTTCCAACAACTTATAAACACGAATAGATTTTTTGTTTCTTACCTGATTTCAAAATTGTCTTCCTCACATGACTAATTATTCCTCTCATCTCCCCCCAGAGGATGTCCCTAGCAAACATAATTTTACAGGTAAACAATAGTTTTCTGCTTATGCAAAAGGAATTTTTTTTTGAGTGAGGTACAGACCACCAATATGCTTAGAATTTGTACTAATTCTTCCATGCTGTATGTATAATTTTTTGTTATGAGTTTCAGGAAATTTGTGTATCCCCTGGAAAACTATTATTATGTATAAGTGATTATTATGATAAGTAAATTATTTAAAAGTAAATAAAAACATTGTGTAAAAGACATGTAATGCTTAGGAATATTGTAAATTCAACTGAAAAGAGTTAGAATCAAATCCTAAAGTACCAGTTGCCAAATAATGATCATTTCTTGTCAACACTGGGAAATTTTAATTTGGGGATGTCTACAGGCTGTGCTTTATTTCTTGCCAGCAGGGGGGATCTAGCCAGAGAAATAGGCCATGCTGTGAGTAGATTATTCTCATTAGAACCAAAGATCAAATAGAAATGTCTCTTCTATTTTATATTTAATTTCTGAAAAATCTTAGAAAATGTACTTTTGAATATTCAGATAAACACATTAGATCTGCTAACCAAGATTTATGTTTGCAGCCAACATACATTTGAAATTCAATGTCAGTTTAATTCTCTTGCTCTTTCGATGAAATATGAAATTAAAATATAAGGGATTCTCATTTTAGGGTTTTAAATACCATTAAAAATATTCAAGAATAGATGCAATATTATTATTTAGTAACATTAATAATAATGGCAGGCATTGTACTAAGATTCTTGCCTGTAGTGTGTTATAATACAATATAGTCAATGATCTTGAATGTTAAATCCTGCTAGGAAGATCAGAATCAAATATGTGTCTACAAATATGGCTCCACTTGACATTTTTATTAGTGGAATTGATGATGAATATAATGTCACTGAAGAAAGGGCTTCTTTAATGCCATTAAAAGACAACTAAATTAAGTGCGTTATAGGAAGCTGTAATAGTGCCATGCACTGTGCTTCTCACATTTACCACGAATGTATGGATGGTTAGGTACATTGCAGGTCTCATTGCATACTTACGACTCCATTGTTGTTGTAATTCTAGGATGGTCTCAGATTTCCAATACCTCTTCAAAATGTTCTTGTGCTCCTTGAACAACAACTGTGCTTCTGCCATTTTCTTTGTCGGTCCTTCCTATCACGTGGTGACACTATCATTCATTTGATTAATGCCATCTTTTGAGCAAAAGTCCCATTACACATTGCTACCATAATTCAATTCAACCTTAAAGGTCATACACAGATAAAATCTCTTGTAATATGCACACATTTTTGGCACCCTTACCTATGATATCTATCTAAACCCATCCCTCTCCAAGGACATATCTAGGTTTAACCACATACCTGTGTTTACATATAACTATTAAGACAATACTCTGCCTTGGTTGGTGCACAGTAATACACATAGAAAACACTGCATTTAGCATTGAAATATTTAAACTATTTTGGCATTCTTGGAAGTGTCATTTTGCTAAATGTAAAATTCTAAACAATGGTCAAACTCAGGAGATTGCCCTTTGGAAAGTGTAGTCAGTAGGAGAATTGCTACACTTAATCTAAAACAAGAGAAAATAAAAGAGGCAAAAAATGGACAAATATTTTGAATGGACAAAATGAATATTCATTATTCAATATTCAAATATTTAATATCTACTTTTTAATATCTACTTTTTCAAATAAACTTTAAATTTTAAAAATATATATGATCACTTCAGTAGAAACACAAAATTAAGTGTTATTGCATTATAGCTCTCATAAGAAAACATAAAAAAAGAATTGCTTTATCCAACAATTATGTGTTAAATCTATGTGGAAATTCATGACCACTATTTTGTTAACACTAAGTTAGTGTTATGGAAGTCCTCATTATGGAGGTGGCAGATGAAGTAATGGAAATGTGCTTCAGAGACACACCTTACAGAGGAGGTCATGACAGAGTAGCCAAGATTCCCATACACTAGTGATCAAAAGCATAGTAAATAAGGTTAAATAGTACGTAAGCTGCCAGGCACGGGGGCTCACACTCTTGGAGGCTGAGGCAGGTTGATTGCCTGAGCTCACAAGTTCACAACTAGACTGAGCAAGTGTGAGACCCCATCTCTAAAAAAAACTAGCTGGGTGATGTGGCAGGCATCTGTAATCTCAGCTACTTGGAAAGCTGAGGCAAGAGAATCACTTGAGCCCAAGAGTCTGAGGTTGCTGTGAGCCACCACACTCTACCGAGGGTGACATAGTGAGACTGTCTCTCACACACAAAAAAATAGTATTCCATGGCATACATATACCACAGCTTGTTAATCCATTCTTGGTATACTATTCGAGCATTTAAAAAGATGGAGACTTTACATGCTTTGTATTAACCTGGATGGAAGTGGAACACATTATTCTTAGCAAAGCATCACAAGTATGGAGAAGCATGAATCCCATGTACTCGATTCTGTTAAGATGACAATTAATGATCTAGTATGTAGTGGGGGCTGGGGAAAGGGGAGAGCAGAGAGAGGGAAGGAAATGAGGGAGGGGAGGGACAGAGCAGAGAGGGGGAGGGGGTGGAGGATGGGAAGAGCAAAGAGAGGGAAGGGGGTAGGTGTCATGGTGTGTGACACATCTCTTGGGGGCAGGACACAATTATAAAAGAGACTTTACCCAACAAATGCAATCACTATAACCAGGTTCTTTGTACCCTCAATGAATCCCCAACAATAAATAAATTAATTAATTTAATTTAATTAAAAATATATATGCAGAGTTTGAAAGGTTCTTCATACCCGACAGTCTTCATACTTCTTTGATTCACAGGTGAATTACTGATGCAAGTAAACATTTTTTGACCGATAAGCATTTTTGACACGTAAAAGCTATTATAGAAGCAGATGTGCCAAGTTCCATGTTCCTCTGGTTTACAAGG
>CAUYON010086221.1:0-15019 GCA_963573935.1 Arctocebus calabarensis | reverse complement strand
AGTCTCTGGGGTTTTCTAAGATCATATCATGAGCAAAGAGCAAAAGTCTGACCTCCTCTACCCCCATTTGGATGCCCTTTTTTTCCTTCTTTTACCTGATTACATTGGCTAGAACTTCCAGCACTGTGTTGAATAGTAGTGCTGTGGTACCAGTTTTAAGCACATTTAAGCATATTTTAAAAATATCATATTGATACACAGAGTCAGTGACTCAATAGGTGTCATTTAAACACCCACATAGATGTGAAATAGTTAAATTTAATACTTTTACTACTACTTCGTGTAATAATTCCCTTCATGATATGTAATTTTTAATACACCATCTCATATTTTAGTTGTTGTGATAACAGAATTGTTTATTATTTCTCACAGGTGTTCACTTTGCATCACAATGTATAATCATTTGATAGTTAACATGCACAATATTAAAAGACAAGTTGAGGACTGTATTGTAGTAGTTAAAAAAATAGAAAAGTCTTCCATAAAGTAACACAATAAGTTAATACCAGAGCACTAATACAAATAGTTGGACTGTGGTCAAATCAATTTTACAAGTCACATGATGCCTTGACTATTGATCTGTGTTCACATGTCATATTTTATAAATTGTGTGTAAAATCACTAAATTTTTTATACATAGGATTTTTAAAAATGTTTAGCTTAGTATATATAACATACATCTCTGCTCTCTTTTGAATAAAGAGTATGTCCATATTTTATAATTATTAAAAATATATTGAGCACTCAGATCCCAGATCCTATGATAAGAACTTTATATGTTTTTCTATGTTAATTCTTACTTTTTAATCAGGTATTCTATGAGTATTTGTAGAATCGTGTGTTCTATCATAATCTTTATTGCGCAGAAGAGGGAATTGATGCTCAGAGAGACCAAGTAAAATGTTCAAGATTATAATCGCAGAGCTGGAATCAAATCCTAGCCATTTTTACTCTGTTGGCCATGATTTCTACCACAAACCATTAGCAACTGAACATAGGAGTATCTATAGTGTTGCAGTCACAATTTTTAAGGACATCTGTTTGGTTACCAAATATTTTCCTAATTCAAGAAGCAAGAAAACACAAAAGTTTCTTTGTTCTTGGGACAAGATAAAAAAAATCAAGAAGATACAGTAGTGACATATTCTAGATATGCAATTCTATGGTTTACAAATTCATATAATCATTATGATAACCCTGTAAGATAATTATTATTATTATTACCCTATTACTACAAATGATGCAATTAACGGTAAAGACTAGCTCACAGAACAGAACATTTTTGATAAAAAAATGAACTGAAAGTTTCTACTATCAATGTAGCTAATAAAATAATCATGTCAAATCACAACAAAATGACATTTATCTGGAGTTGTACATGTACTACAAAATGGTTTCATACTTTTGTAGGCTAACTCTTATTTATTAGGTTTAAAGTCTCCCCATAATATGTGAAATGAGATAAAAAAGATAACAGTGCAAGTTTTTTTTTGTTTGTTTGTTTTTAGTAGATAGATCACTGCATTGATTTCACCACAGAGTCTATAATTTTACTCAGTGGAAATCTAACCCCTCAGAAATTCCAGAACGCATCAAAATGACAGCTGTTCTAAGTAGTTTTCATGACTCACTCAAAACACATGACAGGTATGAGTTAGAAAGTATAATGTATCGATTAGGCCTTGAATTTGCACTACCTTCTTCTTCACATAAGAGAAATACAAGGTCAAGCTAATGTACAAATGGGTTACATACTCATAACAAAAGAAAATGTCTAATTTTTAAAAGACAGGGTCCATGAACTTTTAAATCATGCATCCTACAAGCATTTATCGAGTATTAAAAACATTGAGCCCTGCAAAACACTGTAGGCACTCATGAGGTGTGGGAATTAAAATGGATGAAGGGATGAATTATAGACTGTCATGTCTCCAGCAGAAGTCATTTTATACTATGAGATATGCTAATACCTGAAATGATTCTCAGGTCAGAAATTTTTAGAACTCTCAAGAGGGCCCAGGTGTAGCTGTTCAGATGATACTCTGCTGTGGATCCATTTGTCTTTCTCATCCATCTCCCCATATCTTATTGTTCATGGAGCAAGTATACACAAACCAAAACATCATTATGTAGATATTACCAGTACACAGAAAAGTGGATGAGGGATGGATTGACTTTATTTTAATAAGGGACTTTAGGAATTGGGTAGAATAAGTTGCTAAATTCATTATCACCATCATCTATTTGTTCAGTACTGATTTTGTATTCATTGAGAGCTCAGTAAAAGCCAAATAAAAATAGCTTGCAACGTTCTTATTTTCCTGTATCATATGGTATTGCTTTCTCACAGCAAATGACTTTCTCTAGAGAAAACTCTATTGCTATTTTTTAACAGCACAATCATATTAAACATATTAAAGCTGCCATCTGGAGAATTTGAAATTTGTCAACTAGGTAAAAATGGAGTTTTATTTTTCTGAAAAGCTGATAAAGAGTCCAGAAATATATCTCATATGTCATTATCAGAGAAGTACTGTATAAGCAGCTTCTTCAGCTTTAGTCTTATTAAGTTCTTGTGCATCTTGGTATACATTTTTATTTTATGAATTCAAAACCAGCTAAAATGCCACTCCAATACTCCTCCTTCTCCCCCACTGGCAGTTCCCCTCCCCCAATTGAGTCATTGAATTAACAATGCCATTATCCTCATCAGATGTTCTATTTTAAGCAGATGCTGTGTATTTAGTGGGATTGGAGGTTGAAGTATATATGTTGTTGTCAGGAATAGAAGGGGACATCATACAACTTGCACACTGGTGTCTTCTCTATCTTCTTTCTCTCCCATCTGCTTTTCTCCTCCTCAAGCACAGGCACCAGCAAAGGCTTAAGGGCACTGTTCCTTTGACTAGCAAGAAAACTATATGGAAGATGTCATTCAAACCTCTCAAACTCTAGATGACATCTCTTTTGTAAAATTCAGTTTCATAAGGATGGGAGATGAAATGACAGTCCCACTTACTCTTACCGCTAAAGGCCAATCAGGAGTTGAAATGAAAGCAGAAATGTCATCAGGATCACTACCATGTACTGGCAGTCACCGTGGCACTTGGTTATATCAGAAATTGCAACCAAGTATATAAGAGAATACTATTTCAGATGGTGGTGGGAACATATTAGAAGTTTTCGTAAGGTATGCTATGGTAAATACTATGTCTTCTGTGTCCTTTAAAGTAACCACAGTATTTAATTCAATATAGATACAGAAATGCAGCTCTAAAAAGAGATAATCGTAGTATTTGTTTTTCTGTTGACAGAGATGTCTGTGCTATCTGTGGGTAAATATAATAGACATGATATTTCCTATCAGCTTTAGGAGTTCCACCATAGGTTCTATTTATGTACCAAAGATAAGTGGGAGAGGCACAAAATGATAAACTCTGTTAAGGTATGAAATATATTTTGTACTTAAACTTAAAAATTCAAAGCATTATAAACACTGCTAAATATTATACATAGTTCCTCTGTCTGTGTGCACACATATTTTATATACTACTATTGCTAGAATAGCATAATCACAAGCATTTTACAGATTTGTACTTATTAATTAAAGTATATAATAGTTTAGTCAGTATGGGCAATAATATTTTATTTTACAGATGAGGAAACTGAGGTGGAGTGAGATTAACTTCACCTATGCTACCTGATAATATAGGCTGTTAGTTGGTAAAGATGACTTGTCTAGAGTCAAAATCTTAAACTACTTGCCAGGTTACATTAAAAATATAATATTGGAATTGTAGAATTCTTACTACAATTGTGTACACACACATATATTCAATATTTTGTAATAAATATAAAGATATACATATGCGTGCGTGCGTGTGTGTGTGTATATATATTCACAGTTCACTATATTTGGCTTCAAGTATGGTATTTTATAGAGTTGAAGAAACAACACAAAACATTAGCAAATAAAAATTTTTTAGTAATAGAGCTTTTTCTGCAAATATGTCTGTTTCATTTCATTGACAATGGGAAAAAGATTAGACAGTACTTCTGAAGCAACCCATACTAGTATTAGGAAAAAAACATAAGATGTAAATTTTATTTTGTTTAGGTGATGAATTATGTTTATATATTTACATATATTGAACTGGCCTTGAGACCCTCAGGTAAAACCCACTTGATCATGGTGTATAATTTGTTTGATGGGTGGCTGGATTCTTTTTGCTAGGATCTTATTGAATATTTTTGCATCAATATTTATTAGAGATATTAGTCTATAATTTTCTTTTCTTGTTCGGTCTTTTCCTGGTTTGGGGATTAAGGTGATGTTTTCTTCATAGAATGTGTTGGGTAGCATTCCATCTTTTTCTATATTTTGAAAAGGTTAAGTAATATAGGTATTATTTCCTCTTTAAAGGTTTGGTAGAATGCTTATATTAAGACATTTGGTCCTGGACTTTTCTTTTGGGGGAGATTTTGGATGGTTGCTGCTATTTCAGAGCTTGATATAGCCCTCTTCAACATTTTCAGTTCATTCTGGCTAAGGGTAGGAAGGGGCATGCTTCTAAGTATTGGTCTATTTCCTTCAGATTTTCATATTTCTGAGAATAGAGTTTCTTATAATATTCATTAAGGATTTTTTTTCACTCAATTGATGCATAAAAAGCTTTTGATAATATCCAGCATCCTTTCATGATCATAACACTTAAGAAAATAGGAATAGAAGGGACATTTCTTAAACTGATAGAGGCCATCTACACCAAACCAATATCGTATTGAATGGATTTAAATTGAAAACATTTCCACTAAGAACAGGAACCAGGCAAGGATGACCATTGTCTCCACTACTTTTTAACATTTAATTGAAGTTTTAGCTATTGCAATTAGGCAAGAAAAGGTTATCAAGGGTATCTCCATAGGGTCAGAAGAGATAAAACTTTCACTCTTCACAGAAGATATGATTGTATATCTCGAAAACACCAGGGATTCTACTACAAAACTCTTAGAAGTGATCAAGGAATATAGCAGCATCTCAGGTTACAAAATCAACACTCATAAATCTGTAGCCTTTACATATACCAAAAATAGTCATGCTGAAAAACAGTCAAGGACTCTAGTCTTTTTACAGTACTGCCAAAGAAAATGAAATATTTGGGAGTTTACCTAACAAAGAACATGAAAGATTTCTATAAAGAGAACTATGAAACTCTAAGAAAAGAAATAGCTGAAGATGTTAACAAATGGAAAAACTTACTGTGCTAATGGCTGGGAAGAATCAACACTCTTAAAATGTCCATACTACCCAAAGCAATATACAATTTTAATGCTATCCCAATTAAAGCTCCACTGTCATACTTTAATGACCATGAAAATATAATATTTTGTTTTATATGGAATCAGAGAAAATCCTCGAATAGTCAAGACATTATTCAGAAATAAAAACAAATCATCAGGAATCACGCTACCAGACCTCAGATTATACTATAAATCTATAGTGATCAAAAAAGCATGGTACTGGTACAAAAACAGAGAGGTAAATGTATGGAACAGAATAGAGAACCAAGAGACAAACCCAGGTGCTTACCCTCATTTGTTCTTCAATAAGCCAATTAAAAATATTCAGTGGGGAAAAGACTCCCTTTTAACAAAAGATGCTGGGTGAACTGGCTGGTGACCTATAGAAGACTGAAACTGGACCCATACCTTTTACCATTAACAAAGATAGAGACTCACTGGATTAAAGATTTAAACTTAAATCATGAAACTATAAAAATACTAGAAGAGAGTACATGGAAAATACTCGAAGAAATCGGCCAGGGAGAATTGAAGCAACACCAAAAATACCTTACTGGGATCTGATCAAACTAAAAAGCTTCTGCATAGCTAAAAACACAGAAAATAAAGCAAACAGACATCCCTCAGAATGAGAGAGAGAAGATATTTGCAGGTTACATCTCCGTGTGAGCAAGGGACTTGAAGAGAAACTTCTCTGAAGAAGACAGGTGAATGGCCTACAGACACATGACAAAATGCTCATCATCCTTAATCATCAGAGAAATGCAAATCAAAACTACTTAAGATATCATCTAACTTTAGTAAGATTAGCCCACATCACAAAATCCCAAAACCATAGATGTTGGCCTGGATGTGGAGAAAAGGGAACACTATTGCACTGTCGGCAGGAATGCAAACTAATATGTTCCTTTTGGAAAGATGTGTGGAGACCACTTAGGGATAGATCCCACTCCACAAATAGACCTGCCATTCAATCTTTCAATTCTTCCATTAGGTATATATCCAGAGGACCAAAAATCATTTTATAATAACAATATTTATACCAGAATGTTTATTGCAGCCCAATTCATAATTATAAGTCATAGAAGAAGCCCCAGTGCCCATCGACCCTTGAATGGATTAATACATTGTGGTATATGTACACCATGGAATAATATACAGCCTTAAAAAAGATGGAGACTTTACCTCTTTCATGTTTACCTCTTTCTTCTCTCAAGAATGGAAGAAAGAGCATCCATGTACTCAGCCCTATGATGAAACTAATTTATAAGCACCCACACTTCCATATGAAAGCTATAACCCAACTATAGTCCAAGATGAAGAGGAAAGAGGAGAGGGAGGGCAGGGAAGGGAGAAGGATGGGTGGAGGGAGGTCAGTTGGTGGGACCACAGCTATGGTGCATTTTACAAGGGTACATTTTAAATCTACTAAGGGTAGACTATAAACACCTTAACTAAGAAAATGTGGTGAAGGCTATGTTAACCAGTTTGATGAAAGTATTTCAAACTGTATATAAAACCAGCACATTGTACCCTATAATTGCATTAATGTACACAGCTACAACTTAATAAAAAAAGATGCACAATTTTTTGAAATAGTCTAATTTACTTGTGAATATTCAACTATTGTCTTGAGTTCAATATCAAGTAGTAGAAGTTCTCTGTCTAATTTTCTCATAAATAGTAGGCTTCCTAGACTATTCCATACACTTCTGCTCTGAATAGTTCAGTGTGACACTTACCTGATGTAAGTTGTGCATGTGTCTCCTCTTATCACTTGAACTATATGTACTGTATGTATAAACACAAATTCAAGCCTTCATATGTCAGTTTTACTGCCTATTTTCATTAGATGATTTAATTATGGCACATAGATGGACTTACAAATCAAAATGTTGTTTAAAAAAATTAAAAATTAAGTTTAAACACATTGGAAAAACTAGATGGAATAAAATGAGAATGAAATTATTCTAAAGGATAATTAGAAAAAGCAATGATGAAAATCTAAAATCATTCTTTTCCAAAATTATTTTTACATGTCTTTAAGTTCTTATTCCAACATAAGAAATTCAAAACTTAAAGATTCATAGACAACGAATTGATGATTTTTTTTTCATGCCAAAATATATAAAGCTCCAACCAGTGATCCTATACACAAATAAATCCTTAATTCTTTATCAAGAGTCTTTTATAATTTAAATGAAAAGAAAACACGTCAGATATCTATGCATTACCTTTACAAATCACTTTCTTGGAAATATTTTGAATTGATTGACCAACTACTGGTCCCTATGTCTAAAGAGAAAGTGTAAAAGCATTTTTATTATGGTAGCAACATATCGCTTATAATTCCATGTATGAAATGATAACATATCAACTGTGTTATGGCATAATCTAGAGCATTTGAAATGATTGTGTAGACAGAGTTTAATTCATGATGATGTTTAGAAAAGAAAACTTTCTCACCACCAACCCATACCTTGGAGCAAATAGAAATTAGGAGGGTAGTAGGGGTCAACAATCTTGGCATCTTTTATGAAATTGGCTTTAACATTTTTAAAATTATCAAGGATGTTTCTTCTGATTGATAAATAATTAATAGAGATTCTCTATATCCATTTGCCCTGTGCTTGACAATCTCAGCAGGCATGACTATCAGTTTCTCGAGCTATACTGCTTTTCAGAATTCTGACAACAATTCTGACCTTTTCAACATGTATCGCAAAGACCAGTTTGTTGGCAAAGCTTCTTGAGATTTAACATTTTCTTTTGGCAGAGTTGGGACTTTTAAAGAATGTTGAAATATCCTTGCTATCCTTATATAATTCCTTTGTCATTAGGTTGAGGTTTCTCAATTTCTCAAGTGTGCTAATGACAGAAGAGAAAGATAAGGCCCCAAAAGGATGATCCAGTAGACTTGTCCCATGTATTTTAAAGATACAGTCATTAAGAGTGAACATTGTGTGTGTACCTACATATCTAATATCTCCATCTATAGCCATACACTGCACGTATCCATATCTGTATGATCCTGACGAGCAACGTTCATACTCATGCCTCCGTTTCATATTAGCTCACTGCGCTAAACAGTATTAATGTGATTTAGGTCTGTACGAAAGTTTCTGATACCATAAAGATGTCTCTACCTTAGTTTTAAGCCAGTTAGTTACATGTCTTGGGGAGAGGTTGGCCTGGTAGTAAAATGTCATTGGCAAAAGGTTCAATTAAATTTGTTATATTTTTTAAACTCTTATAAAACAGTCCAAAGTTATCCATCTAATTAATCAGAGTTAGGAGAAAATATGAGAGTAAGTTAAAATGTGTATGTGTTATGCATATGCATACATACATTTACAGAGAGAGATACACGTACATAATATATAGAGACTTGTAAACATAATAAATATGGGCCAAATAAATATGAGAAACTAGTTATTTCCCAACCATATACTTGGAGTTGGACTTAGATCATACTCAAATATGTTAGAGAAAATTCATAAGGAAATATTTATCAATAAGTGCTTCAAACTATTTCTTTATATAAAGCATCAGAAGGAGTAGTATGGGATATATGTTATGGCTTGGATTCAAGAAAAATATTACATTAAAATCTGCAAAAATACATTTTGCTTCATATGTGAAAAAATAAATGTAGACAAAATAAAAGTTGTAACCAAGTCCCAAATAACGATATTTTCCTACTTTGTCTTTTTAACCTAAGGGTTTTGTTGTTGTTTTTCATAGGTTTATTGTCTAGTTCTCTTTGTCTTTATGGAAAACCCCATTTCACATTTCCCTTTGAACAACAGCAGTCCACAATTCCAGTCCCATACTGAGCTGATTTTGCTGGCATGACGTCACCCAGGTGTGATACCCTCTTGCCACTTTCTCAGTCCCAGTTGTTCCAAGGGGCTGATTACTTCACTGGCCTGACAAAGTCACTGTAAAGCCTCACATGTAGTTACAGCCC
This sequence comes from Arctocebus calabarensis, assembly GCA_963573935.1. Taxonomy (NCBI): domain Eukaryota; kingdom Metazoa; phylum Chordata; class Mammalia; order Primates; family Lorisidae; genus Arctocebus; species Arctocebus calabarensis. Next base: position 5,748 of record CAUYON010086221.1, on the reverse strand, counting down.
TGTAGATGCGTAATGAATCAAGCAGCATCACGGTGGGAATTAGAAAGCAGCTTGGTCAGTAAAGCACAATCTACTAATTACTTGCGCTGAGGGTTTTTCTGTAAGAAAATAATCCTGAGTCTTTTGATAATAGGCAAATAAAATTGCCCAACCTATCCTCTGTTATCTCCCTATAGAATAAGTGGCCAATTTTAGGCTATGTGCTTCAATGTCCCATTCTAAAAGTTCTAACCTTCAATTTATTTCAAAATTGGCATATTTTACACCAATGATATGTGCCAGAAGTCCTACATTGAACTAACTTGGTATAAATAGTATTGGAAATAAGGTATTAGAAAATAATACACTTACTTTCTAATATTTCCAAAATTATGATGATTTTTAAAATTATAATATGATTGCATTTTTGGAAGTAATCATGAATCACAAACATGAACCTAATAAATATTACAGATATGTTGAAAAGTTTAATTAACATAATGAAACAGTATACCTTTCTATTATTTTTAAACTATTTGGATAAAGTTTCTAGAGAAGAACCAAACCTGGTGAATTCTAGCAATATATTAGTGTATATATATATCTATTATCTATATCTATATTATCTATTTCTATACCTACATTTCTATATCCAACTCTATATCTATGTCTTTATATAACATATATGCAGTTTATATGTTCACATATTTTGGAGATAGAACTTTGTGCATAAATAGTGACATTTATGAGTGACTAATAGCAAACAGGTTATACAAATTGTAAGTTATAAATTGTGCCATGTTTTGTACCTAGACTGTAAACATAAAAGGGTCAGGATGGTGATTTATCCATCACTTTATATAGATGACACACAAAAGTTTAAACATTATTGCCATTAAATATTACCTGGAGACTATATAGATTTTAAAAATAGCAACTGAATATTGAGAACTATACTTTGATGTTCATCTATTCAAGAATTTATCACAAAAGTACAAAATAATAAAGATAGCCCACCTGTTGTTCAGCATCATTTTCTACTGGGGTTCTATTCTCTTTCTAAAGTTACTGAATACTATTAAGATCCACATTCCACTCCATATGGAGGAGTTTCATCAGAAGTAAGTGGCTGGTTGGAATAATCAACAATGGATTTTTTTTTTCTACATTAGACTTCTTTTTAGTTAGAAAAATAATTTATGATTGCTCTCACAAATCAAACTAAGACTTGGGATTGTATAAGAAAAAAAGTTCATAATCTATAATTGATATTCTAAGTTTGATATATATTTGCAATTATGGTTTATCATTGTCCATACTGCCCAGGTAGTGTTTTAGACTGAGCTTGACTGGAGCAGGAAATTGCACAAACTGGGTCCTGGCAGAGGCGAGACTAGTGGGGAATAGAAAATGGCTGCTGGGGTAATGCATCAGCACGCTAGAAGCTATGGAATTCTAATAAGTTGCTATTAGATAAATGTCCAATGTATAATTTTTAATGTTTTTTTCCAATTTTGAAGAGCTTCTCATTCTACCTCCTCCTGTTATACACATAAAGTGATATTCTGGAAATTAAAAGAAACTTTTCCTCTATGAAGCTGTGATGCTTTGAACCAATATGAGCTGGGTAAGTCCAACACATTGATCTTATTATAACTTTAAAGGTCAGGAGAAATGTTAAGAGGTTGTCAGGTCCTATCCCACAGGGTAATCTAATTTATTCATCCTATACCAGGAAGGCAGATTTATATCAGCTCCTTCTTTGCATTGTTAAGAATGTATCTGAAGGCTCTTTTAAAACTGTAATTTTTCCATAGCATATCAGAAACAATAAACCTCATCCACAATGAATTGTTCGATAAAGAATAGATGGCTCCCAAATTTGAATTTCGGTTTTGACCAAGTGATATTAAGCACATCTGAGGAACAGTATGAAAAAGACCCACAACAGACATATAATATATTTGTTGAGTTGGCAGATGGTGTTGTCAACTGTTATTATAAACCAACAATAAAAAAACACACAGACATCACAGAATAGATGATACAGTTTATAGACAAGTTCTAATGTTGACTTTCTCTTGGCTATTGGGATACAACTCTAGGAATTAACCATGTAATGATATTTTTTCCTTCTTGTCAAAGTTATGTAACTTGTTATTAACCTCACTGGTTTCCAATCATTAGCCTTTTCTTTTTCTAATCCATCCTCTATATGCCACCAAAACAACATGTCTAAAATTTAACTCTAACCCATTGTTTATGATTTTCAATTCATCTTCACTAAACCCACACATTCAATTTCATCCTTGTATCTGATAATTCCCATTAGCTCACTGCAGAAGCTCTCATCTCACTCACCCATTATGCTCACAAACACCACCTAAATTATTTCAGGAATCAAAAGCCCTTTTGCTCTTCTACCTGTACATCTTTTGATATCCGAGGTGCACTTCTTGAAATGAATTTCCTCCTCCTCTTTACCAAACAAAACAAATAGGAATTCTTAAAGCTCCTTATTAAACTTTTTTAGTGAATCCTACCGCAATTTCCAGAGAGATAGGCTGCCCTCTTCTGTGCCACCTACCTCCCCAATTAAACCTGTTCTAGTCACATCCCCAGGTCACAATTATGAGTTTTCGAAGTCTCTCTCCCCAGACTGTGAGCTCCTCCAGGAGGGCAATGAATTTTATGCAGCCTTGGGTGATAAGTGTATGGTATGTGGCAAATATTTGGCAAAGCATTTAATCAATGTCTATTTGTCTTCCATGTGAAAATCACCTAACTACCAAATTAGGAATCAGTTCAACAGTTTAATGCAATAAACATTTACAGAACACTAATACCTGTCAGGCCCTGCATCGGGTGTTCACATGTTTAACACTTGGCCCTGCCTTCACAAAGGTAGTGGAGTGGCACAGACACATTCCCAGTTAATTTTGATATAGTCCACTAACACAGTTATACACCGGGTGATGGGCAAGTACAGAGGAGGGACCCTTAATCTACCTTGAAGAGGAAAGAGAGCATGGATATTAAAACTGTTTCTCCCTAAATTGCCATTTAAACCTCAATTATTTGTAAGGCAGAATACTTTCCATTTAACAGCTGCTGCTGCACTGCATCTCAATAACTATGACAGTCACCTAGGTTGACTAAAGTACTTCCATCATGGTCTGAGGGATCCAAAGATGTAAAGCACAGGTGATTAACCTCGTTGAAATGTTAATGCCTTGATAATCCAAACAGGAAAATAGGTAGGCATTTGCAAACATTGAAATCTACCGATGAAACGCATCAATGAAAGCTATCAACGGGTTTCATTTTCTCCTCTTGATAAAAAAAAAGAAAAGAAAAAAACAAAAAGAAAGTAATAGGAGACTAGATTGGAACACAGATTATTCATTTATTTCTCAGATCTGAAATATTTTAGGTAGAATTTTTGGCCTCAGAGTTTTCAGTCAGAGATCTAAACAACTGTACCACTGTAGCTAATCCTTTATGCTATTTGCCTTTTCTATAAAAGTTCTAGGACTCCAACATTTGCATGTTATATCACACTCTCTGAAATGTGAATTTCTTGAGGGTCATCCTCTCCAGATCATCAGAGTATTTCTCACAGGGCCAAGAACTGCAATTCACACCTATTACCCTCAGTATAATTACTGAGTGTTGAGTGGATGTAAGCACAAATGCAAAAGTCAGAATTTTACTTCACAAAACTCTCAGTCTAAAGCCCCATAAAAGGGAAATTTATAGAACTTTAATCCAATGGGTCTCAACTGCATTAAAATTTTCTCTCCAATAGCTCATAAATTAGACAACTATATACCCTTGTTCCCTTGCACTCTATGTTCAAGATAAAAGCTGGGATGATCCTCTTAAAATATAATCAGATAATGTCACTCTGCTAAAAATTCTTCAAAAGCTTCCCATCTCAGAGTAAAGGCAACCCACTGCAAATAGCCTGAGTCTCTTCATTATCCACCCTCTCACCTCTGACTTCATCTCCTGTAACTCACTCCACCACAGGAGCACACGTCTCCTTGGTGATTCTTAAACATAGCAAGCACTCTCTGGCCTGAGAGCTTTCACAAGTTCTGTCCTCCGCTCAGAAAACTCTTTTCCCAGACACCTGTAAGTCTTACTCCCTCGTTTGCTTCAGTTATTCCTCAAAAGTCATCTTTTCATTGAGACATTTTCTAGTCGCCCTGTCTAAAATAACAATCTCATCTCAACCACATATCCCAAACCTCTCATTCTTGTTCCAGCATTTCTCCTTTGCATTTATCACTCTCTAACATAATGCTGTGCATGCTCCCTTTTGTCTTACTTGTTCCTTATCTTCTCCACTAGAACGTAAGCTCCATGAGAGGGCTCGAATTTTTCTACTTGGCTTACTAACACATACTGCCTAGAATAGTATTTGATGTTTATAGGTGCTCAATATATCGCTAAAGGACTACATGAATCTCAATTATGAAAAAAATGGAAATAATATAAATGTTATAAAGAAAGGCACTTGCTTGTTACTATCATGATTTATTGATGCTCTTCTATCTCTAACTAACTGTGTAATCATTACTAATTGCATGGTTTATCTTCAACCAAATCATAATCAATGAGAATCAGTAAAGAATATTAATCATTATCTGTGTATTTTACCAGAAAACAAAGATCCCTTGGCATTAGGATGTCGTATGCACCAAACAGCCTCATGACACATATTTTTGTGTATAGACTTGAGGAATGATAAAAGAATGAATAAAAGAGGTGTTCAAAGAGAGCACCCCTCTGGCAGCATGGGCGTGGGAAAACAGAACCCATCCCAGGAATCCTTTAGGTGTCAGTCGTCGACAGAAACTGAGGATGGACCCACTCTGTCTGAGGCTTAATTTGAAGCCCTTGTTCTTCTCCTGGGCTATGGTTGTTCTCTTTTTCTTCAGGCTCTTTACCTATTTTCCATAATAGCAGCGACAGCAATAGTAGTAGAAACCCCATTGATTGAATAATGACCTGTCTAGCTGAACCCTTAAGTAATGCTGGATGGCATCACATTTCAAGTTATTTATTTCTTATCTGCCTCTATTTCTCCCTTTCAATGAGCCCCTCCCCCTTTCCCAGTAAGAGCACTTTCATCGTTGCTTCAGGGACGTGTATGGGAGGACTGGGAATAAAAAGTCAGGGTACTGGGGAAACTTATTAAATGTAGAGTATCAATGTCTTTATATAGTGATCAAGAAAATGCCATGAAGGCTATCTGTAACAGTACGATCAAAACATTTCTGAATGTATATGAATCGTGCCCTATGATTGCACCAATTATGATTCAATAAAATTATAAAAAAAAAAAAAAGAAGTTTGGGTGTGTTAAGGAAGAATTTAACATGGATGCCAAGATAACACAAAATTATAGAAATTCACCACAGGATTTTGTAAGGAGACCCACTTCATTTGCATAGGTAGCTTCTGATTTGGTCTCCGTTTTTCAACTGGACAACCATGCTCAGGGTGAGTCTATTAATGAACAGGTCAACAAAGCATTTTTAATTTTCAGGTCCTAATATTTAAATATGTGAAAAGTGGGAGCAGTTGGAAGGATAAACATCTGGATCTTCAAAAACTAAGGAGTGGCTTGGCGCCTGTGGCTCAACGGGCTAAGGCGCCAGCCACGTACACCTGAGCTGGCGGGTTCGAATCCAGCCCCAGGACCCGCCAAACAACAATGACGGCTGCAACCAAAAAATGGCCGGGCGTTGTGGCGGGCGC
>CAUYON010086220.1:0-11905 GCA_963573935.1 Arctocebus calabarensis | reverse complement strand
AAAAAAAAAGAATTTGAGGTTTTTTGTGAGCTGTGATACCACAGCACTCTACTCAGAGTGAGACTCTCAAAAAAAATAAAAATAAAAATAAAAACAATAATTGGTTTCCTGACTTCATGACTGTAGAGCACTGGATGCCTGACACCAGGGCAGTGTTCTTTCTACTCTGCACACTGCTTCTATCCAATTTTTCCTGAAATCCATTTTGTTATTCATTTACTCATTCGTGTAAGCAAGAAATATCTATGAAGAACCTGTAATACCTCTGTGGTTGGCACAGGAGATGTAATAGTGAGCAAAAGGAGATTCAGTCTCATCTTTCATAAAGATTATAGTCTAGGCTGGGAGCCATAGCTCAGTGGTTAAAGTGCCAAGCCGGCCCAGTGCACCAGAGGTGGTAGGTTCAAACCCTGCCTGGGCCTGCTAAACAAAAATAAATAAATAAATTGTAGTCTAGTAGGGAAGAAGTGGATTTTAATTAACCAATCACACAAATAAAGGTATAACTATAGCAGCAGTGATGGCACCATAAAAAGAGGGAGCCCCAGAGTTATGGGAGTCCACAATAAAAGGTTCAAACTGTACAGGGGGATTCAGGTAAGACCTGCCTCAAGCACCAACGACTGATTGCTGAGATGGAAATGATAACAGGGTTACACAGTGGGAAAAGAGTCAGAAAGTTAATTCCACAGGAAGGGAACAGTTGTACAAAGACTTTGTGGTGGAAGGAGATGAAGAAACACAAAGACAAGAATAGTACCAGATGGGTCTGGAAAGGGTCAGACCTCGCAGGACCTATATGTCAAATGCAGGATGTTTTTCTTCATCTACTCAAGGGAGAGGGGACGACATGCTTACACACATGCTTCAGAAAACTTTGATGTAAGGCGTAAATCACAACACATTATCCATGCATTCAGCCTCCCCATTTCCCCCCCAGGGTCAGGCACAGGACTGGTGAGCTGAGCCACCTTCTGCAGCAAGCCGCCATACCCTTTTTGGTTCACCTTTCCAAGATTTAATTATATTTTGAACATGATGTAAATATACACGAGGCACAAGGAAAATGTGCATTCCCAAAGAACACTTTGGAGAGAAACAAGTGGGTTCTATCATTCACATACAGGAGTATACTGAGGCTTATATTGGCTTTTTGCATTTAATTTATTTTGCAGAAAAAAATTTAAAAGTCTTTGGGATTGGAAGTTTCCTTTGAACTATCATCAAACTACCAGACCTGCTAAGGAAGACTCAGCCAGGCTTTGATATGCCTCAGCGAACACAGCACTGCTTCTGCTTTGGACATGCAAAGACGGTTAAAAAAAAAGCACTGTGCATCATATATCACTCCTCATTAAAAATAATTACTGGAGATAGTGCATAAGCCACTTTTAAATCCCTTCTTTTCTCTAATTATCCTCTTACGTATGCACCAAGACCGATTCACTCAAGGTTGCTATTGGATATTGTAGAAAAATATCTTTTTACTATACCCAATGAGAGCTTAAGCAAGAAATTGTTTTCACTCAGGCCAAATGAAATAATAATTAAATGGGCTGCTGTGGTTTGAATGGGTCCCCCCAAATTGTGCATGTTGGAAACTTAACCTCCAAATTTATATTTTGATGGCATTTGGAAGTAAGGCTTTGGGGAGATAATTAAGAGTACAAAAAGTCATCATGGGAGGGGTGCCCTTATGTGAAGAGGAGAGACCTGAGCTGTCCGGCTCTTGCCCTCTGGCTGGGAGATGCCCTGCCCCGTGGCTCTTAGACTCCTCAGCCTGCCAGCTAAATAAATTTCCTTTCTTTGTAAATTACCTCGACTATTATATTCTGCTATAGGCCCAGAAAAGGAACTAAGATGCTGACCTCTTGTTTTTAAATCTCATTCCTTTTCATTCTCAGCTTTGTCTGCCATGTTTTAGCTAAGAATTAAGCAGATCACTTCTCCTCCCAAAATTAAAATTGTACCAAAAGGCATGAATGTATCCACACCCACCATCAGACTCTTATGGGCTTTTATGTACTTTTCTGGAGACTAAGCAGAAATTTTGCACAGAACAGGAAAGTATACTTCCTTTTAAAAAAAAAATCTGAACCCTGTCTTTCCATAGACTGTGATATCAATTCCAATAAAAATCATTTTATGTTCCTGGTCATTCTGACTTGGCTGTGCTCCTTACCGACCCTGTGACAACTCATCTGAAGTTTGGTTTGCTGCCTTTTAAAATGGGAATGATAGAATACACAGAGAACTCAAAAGTATTAGCAAGAAAAGAACAAGTGATCCCATCTCAGGGTGAGCAAGGGACTTGAAGAGAAACTTTTCTGAAGAAGACAGGCACACAGCCTACAGACACATGAAAAAATGCTCGTTATCCTTAATCATCAGAGAAATGCAAATCAATACTACTTTGAGATATCATCTAATTCCAGTAAGATTAGCCCACATCACAAAATCCCAAAACCAGAGATCCTGGCGTGGATGTGGAGAAAAGGGAACATTTCTACGTTGCTGGTGGGAATGCAAACTAATATTTTCCTTTTGGAAGGATGTTTGGGGGATACTTAGAGATCTAAAAATAGACCCGCTATTCAATCCTATAATTCCTTTACTAGGTATATATCCAGAAGACCAAAAATCACATTATAACAAAGATATTTGTACCAGAATGTTTATTGCAATCCAATTCATAATTGCTAAGTCATGGAAGAAGCCCAAGTGCCCATCGACCCATGAATGGATTAATAAATTGTGGTACATGTATACCATGGAATACTATGCAGCCTTAAAGAAAGATGGAGACTTTACTTCTTTCATGTTTACATGGATGGAGCTAGAACATATTCTTCTAAGCAAAGTACCTCAAGAATGGAAGAAAAAGTATCCAGTGTACTCAGCCCTACTATGAAACTAATTTATAGCTTTCATATGAAGGCTATAACCCAACTATAGCACAAGAATATGGGGAAAAGGGCAAGGGAGGGGAGGGGAGGATGGTGGAGGGAAGGTAATTGGTGGGATCACACCTACGGTGCTTCTGAGAAGAGTACAGGTGAAACTTACTAAATGCAGAATATAAAGGTCTTAACACAATAACTAAGAAAATGCCATGAATGCTATGTTAAACAGTTTGATGAAAATATTTCAGAGTATATATGAAACCAGCACATTGTACCCCATGATTGCATTAATGTACACAGCTAAGATTTCATAAAAAAAAATAATAAAATGGGAATGATAATGAAGCTTACGGGCAGTTTCAAAGCAAAACATGAGGTTATTGGGACTATGTTTCTGAGGAATGCCAAAAATGTTCTAGTTTCCAGGACCTTTGTCCTTATCTCCTTAGCACACTTCATTGTTGCTCCACTGAAAAACAAGCCATGCTTTTCATTGCTTCGCCACTTCTTCAGGTGCTTATTTTTGCTCTGCCTGACATGCCCCAACATTTTTCCAGCTGATCACTCACTACTCTGTGTTTCCATGATCCTGCCATGGCTCATCTCACCCTGTGGTCATTATTTATGCCCCTGCTTCTTCCTGCTCCATAGCTCATACCTCGGGGGAGGAAGACTGTCTCTTCATCCCTGCATTCTTAGTCGCTAGCAAATGTCCTGGAGTAAAATGTGCACTGACTGAATAAACGAACGACCATGGTGTAATGGTTAGCACTCTGGACTCTGAATAAACGAATGAATGCATGGCAATGTGTAAAAAGTCTGGTAGAACCGTGCCAATTACGGGGAGACTAGAAATCATAATATCATATGTGGAGGAATCACTATGTTTATTAACTACTAGTTTCGTGTCCATTCGAACATCATGAGCAACTTGAATTGCAGGTAGGATGTGCAAGGGTGAGCTCTTTCTTGAACCAAATCTAAAGCCATCCCCTGCCTCTCTGGTTCTTTGTTGCCCTTTGTTTTTTCCCATCATAGGAATAATCACAATTCATGATGATTTCCTCCTGCTGCTATTTTTTTTCTCTGCTGGAAGTTTGGAAGTTCTTGATGGCAGGGATTCTGTCTGCCTTGTTCATGGCCGAGGCCTAGACCCTGATATGTATGTACACCACAGGTGCTCCAAAGATATTTGTTTAGGAAACGAGTGAAGCCAGCAAGAGTAGAAGAACTGTCCAATGGAATCTCTGCATTCCATCTGCTGTTTGCATTAAATTTCGAAGATGATTAAGGGAAGTCCATATTTCAAACTTTGGGGAGCCAAATTGAGGGAAGGTCCAATAAATAGCAATTTTTTTCCCCTTTCTGAACCAGTGGAGAATAAAAGCAAAGGACTTGTAAATAGAGAATGAAAATTGTACCTTCATTAACAAGCTGAAATTGAAGAACTTAGTAAATGACCCCATTGCACTCAAACTCAGAACCGTATACACTCAACCTCTAATCTCTAGGACAGTCTCTACTTGGGCGTGGGGGAGCTTCACTTCAAAAAAAATATGACGATGGAGAGAACAGAAGAGATTACAGGTTCCTTGTGGACAGTTCAACCCCAAGTGCAAAAGCAGCAGGGTTTGACCCTGAATGCACAGCGTCTGGACTCATTCATGCTCTCTAACCAGAGGCACTGCCCCACCTCCCACAGTCAAGGTAAGGAAACCCAGAGGCTAAAGAAAAACTAATGCAGAGTGGAGTTTCCCCTTACCCTGCCCTCAACTTGCCTTGGCTCTGAATACACCTATTTTCAGATGCTCTTTATAACGATTCTGAATTTGGCCATATGTGTTCAGTCCACATGGTCAGGGTCAGTGATTACAGGAGATAGCATCACTGTCTTATCAATAAAGTAACCAGAGGCCCAGGCAGCCTAATTAATTTAGCCTTTTTCCAATAGTATTGGGATCCACAATAAAACTGACTGGTAATACAGCTAAGGAAAAAAAATGCTACAAAATAACGCCTTCTATTTTTGGTTCTCGTTCTGCAGTTTCCCAGCTAGCTTGCTCCCTGATTTGGCCTAAAGCACTCCCAAGCACTGAGCTCCAGGTGAAGGTAAGAATCTTGCCTTCCTCTACAGGAGCCACACAGAATAACCCTTTCTTAAGTTTTCAAGATTTCCTGCAGCGAAGTTGTTCTTTTCCTGGCTGGCCAAAGATCCTAGGAAATTCTCTGGAAGCAGCACTCTCTGGCTCATAAAGCCATATAGAAAGAGGTAGAAGCACAAGGAAAAGACCCTTAACTTTGTCCGAAAGTACTTCTTCAAGTTGCCAAAAGGAAAAACTCTGAGAGGCACTTTCCCCAGACCTCGCAGGCCACCTTGGAGGCAGCAGAGGTTAAAGAGAATTTACCACTTGGACAAAACAGAGAGAAAAACCCAAATGTAAATGTTTGAAGATTTGTCTTTTCAGGTGCCTGCCTTTTGAACTCAAAGGGGGGAAAAAAAAGTAAAGAGGGAGACAGGCCCTTAAAACTTACTAGGACTTTTTTTTTTCCTGCTTTGCTTTTCCCTTGTGTAGAGCAAACTCTTGTGTTGCATCTCAGCCTTGAATAAATCTTCTGGGCCGAAGGATAAATCAGGGATTGTAATGGAAATCACTATTGACCTTTAAAAGGGCACTGTCTTTATATTTTCACACTGTGCTGTTTGAAATGTCGTCTCAGAATCAGGAAAATAATCTGCCATCGATTTCTCTCCATCCTCCTTAGCACAGGGCTTGAAATTGACCTGAAAAGCATTGGTATGGGTTTTCTCATTACGGTTTCAACGTCATCGGAAATGGTGATTAATGATCAGTCCTGGGAACAGCATTGTGAGACCTTGTAATTACAGTGTGAATCACGTCCAGGCAGGAACCAGCTTCTCCTGTTCATGCACCCCCCCCCCAACAGAATGTGTTCTAACCTTCATGTGATAAAACAGTGGTTCTTAATTAAAAGCCTCTATAAGATGATAACATTAGTTCCTCGTATTATTATTATTTATCTTGTTTATTCTCCTCTCCTTGTCTAATTACGCCTTTTTTATTTCTTCTCCTCACATGCCTCTCTGTCAATTCATTGCAGATTTCATTCTTTCTTGTTTTTCTTTGCGATTTCCCTGTTTCTTCAATTTCAAAATCTTTCTCTCCTTCTAATTGGTCTTCTTTTGCTCTTGTTTTTCTTTTTTTTTTTCTGTCTGATTTATAAATTCCTTCTCCTATTTGCTCTGGAAGTACCATATTATAGTCTCTTAGAACCGTATTTTATTGTTTTAGCCTTGCCTATGCTGGCTGACAGTATAGAACAGCAATTCTCAACCTGTGGGTCGCGACCCACAGGAACTGTATTAAAGGGCTGTGGCATTAGGAAAGTTGAGAACCACTGGTATAGAAGGTTTTCCCTGCCAGCCTTATCTTCACAAGCAGGGCCCATGCACGATGGCCGAACTGCACACAGCCACCCAACCCTTCCTGCCAGCTCTCCTGGGGTCCAGGAAAAAACCATTACACTACTGAGAGATGTCTACAAATTTTCAATTAAACATGGAATCTGGCAACCCAAACTCTCTTCATTTTAAAAGTAGCTGGGAAGCAATGACTCATGATTTTTCTCTGTTACAAACATTGTGAAGGCTTTTGGATGATGTGTTCTTCCGTTGAGTTGCTCATAGCCACTCTGCAGAAGCAAGCGGGACCCTCACTCAGCATTTGGCCTGGAAGTCAAGACTGATAATCCATGTATATACCAGAAGGAAATGAAAGGGGATATTGCTTACATAATTGAGGCTTTTCTGGGGAGAGCACAGTACATCTCTCAAACCAGTACAGAACAGTTTGAGAGCACAAAGAAAGGACACTGGCCTGGGTCACGTACTGCAGCTGGGGACCAGGAGTGGGATGAGGGTTCCCATGAGCCGGGGCAGGGCCAGCAAAGAAGAAAAGCTCACTCCGCACTTCCGTGAGACACTCAGCCATTCACAAGATGTGATCTGAACAGCACAGAAAGTATCCCCTTGCCCAGACAGTCTTTTGTCTCAAGAAGGCCATAGACTCGGACACACATGTAAGCCCTCCCTTAAATTCAGGGACCAGAGAGTCCCCTAACATTCAGAAAAGCACTGAAGAAAGAGCATATTTTGTGTACCCAGATTCAAGTGCCTATCTTGCCACTTTGGATACCTCAACAAATGTACTCATTTCCAAACACCATGTTCTGCATCTGTACAATGGGGGTAAATAACACCTGCCCCATGTCGTCAATTCTAAAATGCATCTTAGCACCTCTGAAAACTGGATGCAATTCAAGGATTTTAACTCTTTTTCTTTGTGGATATAAAAATCATGGTACATCTTATAAGTAGTGGCATCTTAGATTATATCAAATATAGTCCTTCACAGGGCTATAGTGAAAAAACAAAAAAAGAAAGTGCAAAAGCATTTATTCATTATAAGCTCCATTTAAAAGTTCTATAAACCTCTTTGGGCCTCAGTCTCCTTATGTGTAAAGTGGGGTAATAACGGTGCTCACTGCATGAGGTGTAGTTAATCAAGTTAGTAACATATATCAAGTGCAGTATCTGGCCCATGGTAGGAGGCCTTACTCTTGTTATTAGTCTGTGACCTTTGCTGATCCTTTTGACGACATGTTGGTCATTGATTTATCCCTAAACATTGAAGGTTTGATGGTTGCCAGCAGGACTCTAGAGCCGCACTTGGTGGTTCTGAATCTGGGCTCTGCCGCTTACTCACCCTCAGCAATTTCCATCATTTTCATCCAGCCTTCTCTTCTGCATCCGTGAAATGAGAAGACTAAGTGGGCCCACTTCGGAATGTGCAGATGAGCACTAAATGTGTCAATCGAGCCATAGAGAGAGCCTAGTACGGTGCTTGGTACACAGAACTCTGCAGCAGTAAATGCCAGTTATTAATAGAGAGAGAGGGAGAGAGATTCTGCTTGGAAGAAGCATCTGGTCTAGCTGTAGAGATGGTCCAGAAGCAGAGTTACAACACCACAGATTGGGGTGGTCCCTCTTCCCACACTGCCCTTGTAGAAGCCTCAGCAATGCCCTCAAGTCAAAGACCCTCCAGGAACACACCTGAGGTCAAATGGAGGTGGGTCTGCTCTCTGCTGTGAGGACCTCACACCATCAGGACCCATAGTCGTGTCTCAGGAAGAAGGTGTGAGGACGGGTTGGTTGTGCGGTGGCGGAGGGCTTGTGTTAGCTGATTTAGAGGAAGACTCCAGGAAGTGGAGGTGCTGGGTTGGAGCTGTCAGAAAGCAGGGAAATGTAATGATTATCTTTTTTTTTTTTTTTTCTATTTTAAGTGGACAGGAGAAAAGAAGTGAGGCCAGAGTTGTCACTGAAAAAGAAGCAGTGGTCACCCCTGTTAGCCAGGAGAGGGGGGTGTTTGGTCATTTTTTCTTCTGCCAGTTTTCCTCTGTTCAGGAATAATTATGGAGTTGTCTTGTTTTCGTCTTGTTCCATCACAGCCTTAAAAGTCCTCATCTGATACGGATATTCTGCCTATGTTCGCCAAGGGCATAGCACAACCCGACAGGCAGCAAATAACCAGTTACTAGCTATGGGCTGGAGAGTGACCAGCCGTCCCAGTTTGCCTGAGACTAGGAGGGTCCCATATAAGGACTTTCAGATCTAAAATGGACAAAGTCCCAGGAAAACAGGGTGGGGTTGGTCACTGAGGTCACAGGGATGCCTTTTTCTTTCTCGGCCCTCACCCCTTTGATACCAAGGCCAATAAATTACCTACTTTATACTTTATTTATTGATTCATTTGTCTGCATATGAGGATGTGCTGGAGGCTCTATCATGTACTAGCTGTGTGGCCTTGAGCAAATTACTCAACATCTCTGAGTCCTAGATGCCCCCTTCCTACAATGAGGCTGTCTCATACTTCACACAGAGGCTTAATGAGAGCTGGGCATCTTCAACAACGCCTTGGATGTAAGAGCCGCTTCACTGATGTCACTCCTCTGTCCTCCCCCTTCTCTATGTCATTTCATAATCAGCTTCACCTCATTTCTCGCAAAGGCTTTGGATCGACAGTGATGCCTCTGAAACTTATTTCATGGCTCTGAGCATGGCTCCAAGTGCTAAAAAAAAATAATGTTAACAAGCGTTTCCACAGTGTTACCACTGCTCCTCTTTCTTTTCTTCAGTGGCCTCACTTATTTTTTAGGCTTTTCTATTTTCCTTTGCACACAGGAAACTCAGACCTATAGGTAATGACAACTGTAAAACAGACTGCATTGCCAGAGTGCTCCATAGCGTGGAAAATGCTTTTCACAAAGGAAAAACAACCCAAGAGGCAAGTACTATCACTCTCCTGTTTGCAGATCAGCAGACTGAGGTTTAGAAAAACCATGTGTCTGACTCAGGATCACAAAGCACAGTAAGAAGTAGAACCAACCCTCTGAGTCTCTGCTCAGAACTGGGGTCAGTGCCTCCCTGTTCCCTGCATACCAGGGGCCCTCGTAACCAGATGTTGCTATTGAGACTAGCAGCTGTCATTTGTAATTTCCTGCTGGCCCCAGGGTCTGAAGCTCAATTTCACTCTAAATCCAGCATGGCTCTTGCCAGACCAATGAGAAAATCCCATTTGAGATAGAACCACTGAAATCCTATCGCCAACTCTCTGCTAGTTCATCCTGTATCCATTTAGCTTAACGCTTGGCAGCTGGGCTCAATTGGAACTGGATAATTCTAACTTACCTTGACTTTCTGTCCCCTTCCCTCTTGCCCCAACAAAGGATGCCAAATGGATGCACATTTGTTGCCCTTTAGAATCCTTTTAGGTGTCACAGCCAAAGCAGAAAGTACAAAGAAGTCTTTTGGTATTTAATTCAGACTAGTACCAAAATATTTCCCTGTCTGGACTTCGTCCATGAAGAAAGCATGTGTAGTATGCAGATGGCGGGTGTGGGGCTGGAAGAGGTCCAAGGATACAAGAACAACAACAGCCTCCAGTCTACTAGCTGGAGGGGTGTAGACACAGGAGAATACTTTTCCAGGGTAACCCAACCAGGTCTGTGGTAAAGTGGGAAAAGGATGGGATGTGGGCTGCTAAGCATTCGGTCTCTCCCTTGTAAAAACAAAACATTGCCAGCCCTGCCATTCTCTTTAGTGTGGTCCCAAGCTAATCGGTGTAAAAGTGCTTTAGCAACTGGAAATAACTAGAGAAGCATTGACTGCTAATATTACAGCACAACCATCTAAAGTTTACAATATGTTTTCAGACAGATTCACTGTGCATTCCAGCTCTCTTTGGTCTTTTTTGTTCTGCTTCCTTTGACCCAGGTCCCTGCAGAAGCTCAGAGTTGCCCTAAGAACAGGTCTGCGTTTGTTTTGTAATTCACAGTCATTCAAGCAGGATTCCAACTCCAAAAGAGAGTCCAAGAAAGCTTAAGTGACTGAAGAAACGAGAAAAACACTTGGTTCAAAATGGGGTTTTTTTGTTCTTGGCGTCTCTCGTCTAGAAGGAAATTGTATATTTTGGGTTTTTTGTTGTTGTTTGTTTTGGGGTTTTGTTGTGGTTGTGGTTGTTGCAGTTTGGCCAGGGCTGGGTTTGAACCTGCCACCCTCAGTATATGGGGCCAGCGCCCTACTCACTGAGTCACAGGCGCCACCCGAAATTTTACATTTCAATTCGGAGAAGGAAAAACCAGAAAAGTAAGAGAAGTTGAAAATTAAAAAAGATAATTACACCTCACCCACTTAAGAATGACTGAAAAGGGCAAGGTTGCTCACACCTGTAATCCTAGCACTCGGGGAGGATAAAGCCGGTGATCACCTAAGCTCATGAGTTTGAGAACAACCTGAGCAAGAAGGAGACTCCCATCTCGACTAAGAATAGAAAAACTAGCCAGGAGCTGTATCAAATGCCTGTAGTCCCAGCTACTCAGAGCCTGAGGCAAAAGGATCACTTGAACCCAAGAATTTGAGGTTGCTGTGAACTATGACATCATTGCACTCTACCCAGGGGGACAGAGTGAGAATGTCTCAAGAAGAGAGAAAGAGAATATGATTGAAAAGAGATCATTACATTTATAAAGTAATTGATAATGAAAAGAGTCAAGCAAGAGGCCTGAATCTTCAACATGAAGAACTTGTCAGAGCAGCATTCCAAGTTCTTAGTATCTTTTTTTTTTTTTTTTTTAAGAGACAGAATCTCACTTTGTTGCTCTTGGTAGAGTGCTGTGGCGTCACAGCTCACAGCATCCTCCAGCTCTTGGGCTTAGGCGATTCTCTTGCCTCAGCCTCTCGAGTAGCTGGGACTACAGGCACCTGCCACAATGCCTGGCTACTTTTTGTTGCAGTTTGGCCAGGGATGGGTTTGAACCCACCACCCTCAAGATATGGGACCGGCGCCCTACTCACTGAGCCACAGACACCACCCAGTTCTTAGTTATCTTTGATAAGCAAAGACAAATTTGCTTATCACAACTTAAGTCATAATTCTAGAACATTCTCATCTTTCTCTAGGGCTTTGTCCTAGAGAAAAGGAGATTCTTAGGAAATATGACTCACCTACTCTTCACTACATCTTTTTTTTTTTTTTGAGACAGAGTCTCAAGCTATCACCCTGGATAGAGTGCTATGGCATCACAGCTCACAGCAACCTCCAATTCCTGGGTCCAAGCGAGTCTCCTGCCTCCGCCTCCCAAGTAGCTGAGATTACAGGCGCCCACCACAAGGCCCCGCCATTTTTTGGTTGCAGCCGTCATTGTTGTTTGGCTGGCCGGGGCTGGATTCAAACCCGCCAGGTCAGGTGTACGTGGCTGGCACCTTAGCCTGTTGAGCCACGGGTGCCAAGCCTCTTTGCTACATCTTAATAGCATTTCTCTTTTACCCACTCTTTTAAATATAGGGGTTAACTATATTTTCTGGACACCAACCATATTGTTTAGAGATAATTCACAAGACTAGGAGGGTCCGGGTTCTCTTTTTT